>JAUTDX010005472.1:0-26893 GCA_030844895.1 Ambrosia x helenae | reverse complement strand
ATAAAATGCATAGGAATGCACATGTTTAATGTTGAAGCACGGCGAAATCGCGTGCGAATAAAACTTGTCTGGAACGGACGTTGGTGATTACCCGGTTAAAAATTAAATAAACGAAAAGGATCCTAGACACCCAGGATATATAATAAAGGGTGTTTTCACAAAATATAATGTGTTTTGGAACTCCAAAACCATAAGTGGAAACTTTACATATAAATCTCACGGTAACGAATTAAATGCGCGTACGCACTCGAGACGCGTATAACTTATAATTTCACCCAACGAAAGCCTAAATAATCAACCAACACTTAAACTAGGCTATGTTTAAGGGTTATTTGAGGCAACTTTATTGTCCGAATAACGCGCAATTAAAATCCGATTAATACCCGAACGAAACCCCAACGTTATGTTTAAATAATAACCAAATTATCTTGTAGATATTTTGTGTTGTGGACCCACAAAACACCCAACCCAAACCGTCCCACTACCCTTACCAAGCCTAAAATATTTTTTGTATAAAACAAATCGATGAAAATCTAAAGAAGATATTAAAGACTTGGATGATATCTTTTGTAAGATTGTATGCGTACTTGGAAGAATTATAAAAATCCCTTAAAATCTCTATCAAAATCTCGGCCAAACACACTCATATACATCTAGTAAGATTGTTTGTGTGCCATGGCTCCATGATTTAAGGGATATAAGGATCCAAGTTAGATACTTTGTAATCTTACATGATCTTTATAAGATTATAAGAGATAGGATCATACAACACATGTCAAAATACAAAGAAAACTTCCCCTTTTTCCTCTTGATGGCCGTGAGTTTCCATCACCCACACACACACCATTTTCAAGTTTCAATCACTCCAAATTCCTTCATAACATCCATTTTCCAAACCCCATTTGTGTGTTTCAAGCTTGAAGCTTAACCACATAGGAAGAACACACTAAACCCCATCAAAATTAAGCATTTTTATCTTCCCTAGCCTTGTGCTAGTTGTAAGTATTCTTGATCTTGTTCTTGTCTTTAAAAGTTTATGTTTATTATCTAGAAGCAAGTTGTACAAGGGGTTAACTTGATAAAGCTTTACATGATAAAACATATGATTTTAAAGACTAAAATGGTGTTATAAGGGTGTGTATGGGCAGAAAATTTGGTGATGGATGTGTGTTATTCTTGTAGTTTTATAAAGTTCATAAAGACTTAAAGAAAATGGTGATCTAAACATAACTTGTTACTGGAACTTGAATGAACTTAAATGTAGTTTTAATCATCATAACAAAAGCATCTAAGACTATGCATAGTGTTAATGTTGTTAGAAAACAAGTTACACAAATTTTACATCTTTAAAGTCTACACACTTGAAAAATGTAAATTGGACATGTTGGACAAAATACACTAATTACACCTATTAGTATCCTTATGAGATGATTAAAGACTATTAAAAGTGTTGAACATAAAAGTAAACTTACATGACAAAGATGATCAATTAAAGTCCACTAGTTCAGTAGAAAATTGTTAATCTTGAAAGATTGAATGGAAAAATGTAACTTTTATAAGTTAAAGGACTATTTTAGTAACATTAAAAGTTGAGGGACTTAAAATGATATTTTTAGAAACTTGTATCTAAAAATATAACTATGGAAAGTTTAGTGTCAAAAGTGTAAAATGGTAACTTTCCAAGGTGGATTTGGTAAATACTAGCAAATATACATATGTATCTTGTATAAATGTATTTGTATAAAATGGAGTTTTATAAAAATATAGATTTTCTAACACGTGGAAATACATAAAAACAAAGGTTTTTATAAAAATGTTAGATAAAATAAAAGCTTGGTGGAAACTTATATAAAAATGAACACTTTTATATAAATGGGAATATAAAAATGTTGGAGCATTTTGTATATATAAGTAACCAAGTCTTGGAAATAAAAATACAAATATGTTTATAAACTTCCAAGTAATATATGTGGAAATTAAAAGGTGATTAATTTCAAGAATACATATATTGTTGAAACATGGAAAAATTAACAAGATATACACTTTCCTAAGTGTTGGAAACTTATTCGTGGGAGAAAAATAACGTGAATAATCTAACGATTAAATGTTTAAAACAAGCATATGACTTGATAATAAAAATATATTATTGAATCGACGAGATCCTAGTATATATATTTAATAGGAAAGTAAATATACGGTAAAGTGAGTCGAGTCGAGTGATATATCGAATCGACGAGATCCTAGTGTATTTACTTAATGGGAAAGTAAATATACGGTAAAGTGAGTCGAGTCGAGTGTGAAAAATGTAAAGCGAGTCGAGTGTGAAAAATGTTATGTCGAGTCGACAAGATCTTAGTATATTTATTTAATGGGAAAGTAAATATACCGTAAGGTGAGTCGAGTCGAGTGCTAAAAATATTATATCGATCAACAAGATCTTAGTATAATTATTTAATGGGAAAATAATTATACGTCAAGTGAGTCGAGTCGAGAATAATATTATACAAGTTAATTAATATTCATGAAAGTATGAATGTAACTTGTAACAAGGGTAATCCATCACCAACGGACCTAGGACATATGTTTAATTAAACGGGGAATTATATGTAAATGGTGGTGTTAGGAGTTGGGTGTACAGCTTGCCGGAAAAACACACACTATAGACTTAGTGACTTACACGCACTAGGATGTTTGTAGGTGCTTGACCACGGACTTGATATTCTCTGCTATTTGATTGTACGCTGTGCTTCAGGTGAGTTTCACGACCCCTCTTTACTGTTTTGTCGGGGAAAGATATGTCTGTGTCACATGTTGAAATGTTTTTCAAAGGTTAAAATGTGATGAGTGGCATGATGAGTACTTGAGTTTTGTTGTATGTTCGCCACTCGGGGTTGAGTCCTCGCTACTGTAACCATTAATTCAGGGAAATGTAACCGAAGGAATATTTGAATAGTACTATTGGTGCCTGACAAGGCCCACCCCTAATCGATAGCGTCGATTATGCATCGGCATATGCCTGGGGTGCACGTATTCTGAACTAAGTTGTTATTTGCCGAGAAAACAACCGGTGATCGCGGGGCATATTTATTAGTCTTGGTTTGGTTATGGGGTTCAGGGGATTGTTCATCATTGTAGTTTTGTAGGAGCTAGCTACTCCTTACAAAGGCCACAAGTTGTGCTGGTTCTGCACAGGGTGTAAAAATGTTATTGTTATGAAACTAAAAGCTGTGAACTCGCCAATATTTTATATACTGACATCTTTTTAAACATATCTTTCAAGTAACTAAATGCTGAATAGACATGGGGCTAGTGCGGTGGAATTCGGGATGTCGGATACTGGTCGGGGTTTCATCTATTGTTACCATCGGGTTGGAACATAAACGGAAATACCCCGCATTGAAACTTAATGTTCATTGCTTTATGTAATGTTTTGTGCAATATTGTAACGAGATACTCATATTCGACATCCTAATAAATTGATATTTTCTAATTAAATATAGTTTGTGTTAATCTTGACTTTGATAAGCTTTCGAGCGTTGCGCCACGTGTTTCCGCCATTGGCGTGATGTGACACAAACAGTTGTGAACATCTTTGAATGTTTTCACACGCAAGAATCAGTCTCTTTAGATCTGAATATGTGCAATACCCATGGACAGGTGGGGTCAGGGAACCTTTTATTGGGAGTATTCAATGACTTTAAGCTACCACCTTTTGTTTTTTTTCCTTTTGAAGATTCCCCTTTGGTGGGCCCACATATGGATGTAAAGTCCCAATTTTTTCCTTTACTGCTTTGTAAATCAGGATTAATACCATGACATACCACCCTGAATCTATACTTATCATTTCTCCTAATAACAAGTTGTCTTCTGGATTCAAGTGCATGTTTTTTACAAACAATGTTCTTTCTTCTTTGTTACTAAAAGTTTGCTTCACAGCAAATGGGACATTAATACCTTTTAACCCTTTGGTCTTCCTCTTGGACTTCTTCGGGGCTCTTTTCAATGGAGTATCATCTTCATCATCAGGGCTGTCAAAATCATCCATATCAATCTCTACAGCATCATCATCTCAACTACCCTCATCATCTACACAGTTATCATCTTCTGGTTCAAGATCCATATCTACTTCTGCAGCAGCCTTAAATGAACCCATGTCTACATATACATCTTCAATCTCATTGTCTTTATCCATAATATAGTATGAGTCTTCATCATCATTCTGCTGCTTATGCTTTTTACCATTACCATCTTCACCTAGGTCATCCTCAAAATCATTATCATACTCATCATTGTCATCATATTCCTTTTCCATCCTGTAATATGAGGTGGTGTTTGTTTTTCTCCCAGAAGTGCTTCTAACCACTTCTGTCTGCGCCGCGGAGACGCGGGCAGACGTTTGGGACGGGCAGACTGTTTGTTTTTTGGAAGATCTTTCACTCCAAAAAGCTCTTCCTGGCCTCTTCTTGGTGTAGACTTGCACCCATGTCTTCTCACATCTTCTCCAACCTCTTCTCCATTCTATTTTGTCATCTGCTCCTCCCAACTCCTCCTCCCTCCACCACCACCACCACATCCTACCTCCTCCTCCCTCCATAGCCACCACCGCCGCCGCACCCTACCTCCTTCTCCCTCCACCACCACCGCCGCACCCTACCTCTTCCTCCCTCCACCACCACTGCCGCACCCTACCTCCTCCTCCCTCCCTCCATCACCACCGCCGCACCCTACCTCCTCCTCCCCACCGTACCCTCATCCTCCTCCCTCCATGCTGCACGCTACCTTGCTGTTGTCGTGTTTTATAGAAAGAGAGAAAGAGAGAGAGGGGAAGGAAGAACAGAGGCTGAAGAGGGATTATGGAGCTTCTGTATTTTGTTTACCACTAGGTCATGGGTTGAAACAATCGGTTAGTCCCAATAGTCCCCTGGTAATCTTTTTAAGTAAGAAAGAAAACTAGGTTTATCATCTCTTCTTTTGATGGATTTTTAATCATACCAGTGAAGTCAAAAAGTGTTAATTCAACTATGTAAAATAGAAGAGTGAGATTTTATATGTAAAAAGTGAAGGTGTTGACCAGACAAAGCACTTTACCTTCAACAAGGTAAGTAAAAATAGATAACACAACAGTTGATCAATATTACTCCATTTGCGAGAGAGAGAGAACAGATGATTATGATGTTAGGTGTTTATGTGTGTGTGTTTTATTTGTTTATGATTCGGGGAATATTTGTGGTGGATTATGGTTATGGTTTTGGGTTATGCTGCAGACGTTAAAAAACAAACAGTTGATGTAATGCCGGATGCATCACATTTGTATAGTTTAATTTGGTATTTTTATCGTTTGTTGTGTGTAGGTTTGCTCGGAATTAAGTGCTTAACCGAGATTATGGTACGACAAGATAAAAGAGCTAAAATGATGATATTACGAGCTTAAAGTGCGAAGACACGAGCCGGAACGAGAACGTGTGCGAGAAACGATCAAAACCGGAAGACGAAATTAAGTTTTCCTGCACAAACCTCGTCCGCGAACCGCGGAGGAAAAAGAATACCTCCCGCGGTCTGCGGCGCGTCCAGATTCAGCTTAATATTATTATAATCTCCGCGGAGCACGGGGAGACATTATTTCTCCTGCGCGATCCGCGGGGGAGACCTATTCGATGAAAAATGAGCTGGTCGTCTTTCCAGCCTGGGATCGCAACGAACTCGATTATCTTCGCCATTATAATGAGAGGACGCTTCTGTAACGGATATCCAGCATGGGACTTGATCCTAGATCAGTCCCAAGCCACGAAATGAAGCCAATAATGCATAGGAATGATGCTTGTTCCATTGTAATCATGTTCGGTTAGATTTGTACCTCACTTCCGGGTGACGATTTGTAAGCTTTTGGTTTGTATTAATGTTTTGACTATGTATTTTGTTTATAATCTGTGATGATACAAGTATTCTGTTATTGTCTTGATGTTGGATTGGACTTAATGTATGCTTAGATATGTCTATGTGTTTAAGATCTTGAGATGAATCCTGTCACTTATGTCGTAGCACCATCTAGGGGATTTAGTGAACGTAATCGATAAAACATACTATAGTCCTAGATGATAATAGTTGATGTCTAAGTTGCGGTTCTTTGTATTCGCGTATCTAGCAGTGAAATTCATATACTTGTCATTTTATTATGCATTCTAGGACTTGCCTATTTGATCCCGGGAGTGAGTACTTTAGTTATAATTTTAGTTTAGTTACCATATTCTTACCGAGCCTTGATATAGTTGTTTGTGGCTTATATCGACGCTAAACTATCCAAAAATATAAAAAGAGAAAAAAGAGTAGGTTATTAGAACTAAACTTCATAATTGTATTTGCATTTATTTCAATAAAAACTAGACAAACAAATAATCGGTGTAATACTAACCACACGCTCTTGGTGGATTCGATACCCTTCTTACCCTAGTTACCTAGGTTTTTAAGGTTTTGTATGACCCGTAACGACCGGTTCATCAAATGGCGCCGTTGCCGGGGAGCTAGTGCGCTTAGTATTGCATTGCTTGTTTGTTTGTATTTTTATTAAATTTAAAAAAAATCAGAAAATTAAAAATAAAAATATATATGTGTGAAATTTAATTTTATTAGATTTCACTTTGGTTTTAAGTACTTGTGCAAGATCTCTTTCACAGGTACAAGAAGCCATTTTTATCATGTATAGTAACTTCTATACATGCATATTTTGTGGAGAGCCGACCCATGAAAAGAAGGCTTGTCCAAAAAGAGCAAGGATAAAGGCGGAGGTGTTGCAAAGATATTTATTGGACTGTGAAGAATGGGGGTACACTCCGGTTACACACCAAAAAGAATACACGCCTTATCCAACCTCCCAATATTACCAAACTCAAGTAGATGAAAAATACGAGCGAGTTGAAAATACACGCTCCTATTACTCATACTACGAACCATCTCCACCGCCAAGCTATCAAGACTATGAGGAAGAAAGGTATTATAATACTTATGCTCCTAACGTGCCTTATTTTTCTAATTGTTAGGAAAGATATGACAACTATGATAGCTATGATGACAATTACCACCAACCGGCATATGAGGAGCCTCAACAAGCCAAGAGTTCTGTGTTTCAAGAACTATGGCTTAAAGCTTAAGACATTAAGAAAACTCAAGAAAAAGTAGTTATCATGGTTAACAAGTTAGTCGAATCGGTCGCTCAACTTAGTTAGGAGCAAGAAAAAGCGGCCACCGGTTGTGAGGTAGAAGAAAAGGTGGATAAGGCGGTCATATGTCTTCTGTAACACCCCAACCGATGGCGGAAACATCGTGATGTCACGTATTGATGATTGTTTCAGTAGCACATGGTATATAATAAATTTCATTAAATGATTTAAATAAATTACATACAATTGTTAAGATTGAAAATATTTTGGGTCAACAAAAGTTGGTGAGAATTACATAGGTTTGAATATGAATGAAAAACTTGTACAATTCGAGTGTCATGGCAAGTCTAGTCCATATGTGAAAACAAAACTATTAGGTAAATCGGGTGCATAATCAAACCTTGTGACTAGAATATTGTAGTCCATCCCATACGCATATGGTTCACTCGATTTTGTTATATGTTCGATAACAATCACCCACGCTACCTATGTAGGAGGTACACGTATCCGGGTGGGGTTGTCAGTCCAATAGATCTATCATTGTATATCGTCGGCTGATCAATGTTAATGATTATGCTACAATAATTGTGCTTACCCTAGTAATGTTTAAGACATAACGCAACATAGAATAACACATAGATACTTATGATTGAATTGTAAATTGATGTTGTAACATGTTTCACCCCAAAATAGTGAATGGAAAAAAAAGGGCTATGTAAACTCACCTTGATATATGCTTGCAAAAATTCACACAAAAGTTGATGTTGACGAACTTGTAAGAATGACGCTTGAGCCTAAGTAAATTAAGGATAATGATTTAGCGTTTGTTAATGTTAGTTTATAGTTATAGTGTCCGCGAAATGCATCTTGTTTGATTATTATTAGTATTAACATTTCAATAAACTCTTTATTTAAATCAAAGTTTTTAAATTATAAAAATGTTTAATTAGGAATACTTAATTTAGCAAACTCTAATAAAACAACCATCCATTAACCCAAGATTGAGTCAAAATCCATTTTGCTTAAAAATAAACATTAATTATTCCATAAAAGCCATTTTAAATAACCCAAATGGAAGAATGTAAATGATAGTATTTGAACAATAACTAATTTAGACTCATTATTATCATTTATTGAAATCTATTGTTTGTATATTAGATATACGCACCATTTGCAATCAATTCTCAATTACACTATATTAATAATCAAAGTGATTTGAACAGTGTTTTGTACTTTTACAGATTTTGTAAACATGTTAAATAGTAACTGGTTTGATAATTTAAACAATAGATTGTTTGGTGCAGTTGGTTAAGTCGTTGTTGTGTTTGGTTTGTTGCTCCGGTTCGAATCCCTTTAAGGACCGGTTTTTTCCCATTTTTTTTTATCTGGTGTAAAAGGGGTATACAACTAGGTGTCACCATCTCAGACTTCTTATGACACCTGTTGATCAAGTGGCATCCACCTGTTTATTATTACACATACACACACTTTTCTCATCCCACGTGTGTTCCACGTACCGCCCTAAATCTCTTTATCTTCTCTAACACACACGCCACGTATTCTGGAGAGAGAAGGCAGGGAAGAGAGGGAAGGTCATCGGGAAAGGTCTTCGTCCGATCGTTCTCCACAGGTCAGGATATTTGAGGTCAACCATTGCCAACTTTTCTCCTCTTTTATCCTCTTTTCTCTTCATCATTAATATTATTATCTCTTTGATTCGTCTTTAATTGTGTTATATCTAATCCCATACCTAACTGTTATACAATTTAATTTAAGTTAGGGTTTGTAATTACAGGATTTCCTTGTGTTATTATTCAGCTATGGCTTCAAAGCGGATCAAGGATCTTCAGAAAGATCCGCCTACCTCTTGTAGTGCAGGTATTACATCCTTTTAGATCTGTTAGCTCCTGTTTTTTATGTGTTTTTGTGAAATTTTGATAAGATATGTTATGTTTTAGGTTTAATTATGATTTTTGTGTTGAATTATCTTCTTGTGGCTTTGATTTGTTGTTTTATGTGAGGAAAAGTTCGATTTGTTGGTCATTATGTGGAAATTGTGAGGGAATATGATGTAGATGAAGTGATTTGGTTTGTAGGATAGGTTTGTTTGTTTGTTTGTTTGTTGATGTATGTTGTGGATCAATGATCCTATGGAGCTGCAGAACACAACCGAAGCCGTTTACTCAAGTTGATTATGGAACTGAACAGTTGTGTGTTCATGTATATTCAGATTCTCTGTTTCTGTCATTTTAACGAGTAAATGTAATCTGAATAAATTTTGGCTAATTTAAAAGGGATTATAGCATGTAATCATAAGCTTAGAATCTACTGAGAAGTAATCTTAGGTTTTGACATACTAACTACTCCTTATAATATATGTATTTTGATGCAGTTGCCTGTTGAAGCGCCTTCCTTTCAGATCCTAGATTTTCCAGGTGGAAAAGTAAAGTAAAACCTAACGTTTTTGTGGTGCTGGTTTTGTTGACAGTGACCACCGGCAAAATCGCTGATGATGTTGGTCTGCCTGTCAGTGCGAAGGTGTTTCGCCACCCCTGTTTTTCCCATTTCTGTTGATAACGGCAGCCAACCATAATTGTGTTCAGGTAAATTACACACAGAAGTACTAATTTGTTAAATTTATGTATGTGATATCACTCTGCAACTTTAAAACCTAATTAAATAACACTTGCTTTCCAAGTATGAAAGACTTACTATAAAACCTTACTTTAAAAACCAATTAAATAACACACCTGCTTTCCAGAAACATACATTTATAATGCTTTCAAGCTTCATTATCCAAATCAATTGTATCAAATTTTTACAACCACGTATTAGCTGGAACTGAATATACCAAAAACAGCTAAATTTAATTTAATGTGGACCACTAGCGTGTCTTTAGTATTTTCTTTTAGAGATTGGTGTGGCCGAAACGATCGTTCTGCACAAAATATGGTATTTAAATCTTTAATGAGGCCGACCCGTTTTCCTCTTTTTTTTTTAAATTGGTTACTATACAGGATGCATCGGCAAGCGAGTAATACTTGAAGTTTGGTGCAAATTGAAATTCCATACAGATCTCTTATTTGTTGCCTTGGATTGTTAGGTATTAATGAGCCTTCAACATCAGAAATTTATGATGTGTTTTGAAACTTTAAATAAACAAATATGACGCCTAAATTTATAAATGATTTAGGAAGTGAGATTATAAAATGTGGCCAACCATCTGCACTGATTATACGATTGGTTCAAATTAACTTAATTAGACGGATAAGATATATCAAAACTATGATTTTACATGTTCTTTTTTAGGAAGTAAACTTTTGGGGGTCAGTTAATGCCACACATTTTGCACTTCCATAACTGAGGAAGAGCAAGTGCAGAATAGTTGTGATCGGTTCAGTTGCGGGATGGTTCAACTCTCCCAAAGTAAGCATCTATAATGTAAGTAAAAAAGATTGACATGTATTATTCTTATATTTTTGTTAAGGGTGAGCATTTCGCGGTTCTGACCGTGGGAACCTTGGACCCCACCCTCCAACACCATGTAACGGAACCTTTTTGTATATACGGGTATGCTTTCGGTTCTAGATTTATATGAAATGTCGGTTCCGGGTACAAATGTTCCTGAATTGTTGAGTGGTCTTTGTTGTTGCTAGCATATATTAGTGAAGCTGAATTTTAGTATTATTTTAGGTGGTTGGTTTTGTGGTCAGAGGACTCCAAGTCTGCATTTTCTTATGACGTCTATATATGTTGACAGTTGTTTTCATTCTATTTCTTTGTAATTGTATGATAGAAAACCAGCAACCTACATTTCATCTACATCGATTTCCTTTTTTGAATGACAGATAAGTTCGCTCATGTTTCTTCGGTTGTGGTTTATGTAAGATCCCCAAATCGCTAATAAAGGTAATTAATTATATGAACTGATCGTTCTACTTATCGTATGTACATGATGATTGATTTTTTTTTCGATTACAGGACCTTTATGTAAACAAGTTGCTTGCGCTATGGACTGGTGCCGATATAGGTTTTAAGAATAACAGCGAAAAAAATACCCACTTTTCTCTCTAATCAGGTAATGTACATAGGACATGGCTCAATACAGTTCTTAATTCTTCATGGTTTTCCTTTTCTCTGTGCATTCCAGCTTATTTTAACAAAATTTATGTTGATCATTTTCCTTTCTCAAAATGCAGCTTTCCCCTGAACTTTCATTATTGTTTGTGTAGGTTTTGCGTCAATGTCTCGCCCAATAATAACCTTAACTTTTTATAAGTTTACTATTCATATACATAAAAACAATACTACATTTATAACCACTCTTTAGACCCTAATTTTTTTGTCTTGGAGAATCCATAGTTTTTAAAAAATGTGGGTACACTACAGTAGTTTTAGGCCAGAAAATTATAGTTCCCCTTAGAGGAATCACCTCATCTCTAGCAAGGACCTTTAGTCTAAAGGTTTGTTAAAAAAAAATAGTGCCTCATAATTAAGAGTTTACATGTGAATCAGCCAAGAATTAGATAGTCTTTAATGACCAGCTGCGAACAGGTTCAACTTAGGCAATTAACCAGACAGATTGAACTTGTCCAACTGCAGAAGATCGAGGACAAATGGATATGGATTCCAGGCTCGGATGGGGTCTTTTCAGTATCATCATGCCGGAAAGTGTTATCCAGGTTTGTTGTCCCGTATAAACCTTTTGTTTGGATCAAAGGAGTGCCAAAAAGGTTAATATTTTTGGATGGAGGGCCGATCAAGACCGTCTACCAACTCTCTTAGGCCTACAAAAAAGGAATACATTCCATGGGTATCCCACGTGCAGGTTATGTGCAGCTGTTATTGAAGACGTTCATGCGCCGTCGCTGCAGTTATATGGAATAGGGTCGGATCATGGTGTAATGTTCCAGCTGCTCCATTTGTCAACATCCAAGAATTATTCTCTTGGTATAAAGCTGTGGTTCTGCCAAAAAAGAAACAAAAACTCTTCCAAACAGTAGTTTTGGCAATGTGTTGGGCGATTTGGAAGGCTAGAGTGGAAATTATCTTATTTTTAAAAATAAGAAATGATCTTATTTTTAATGGGAAATGGGTGATAGTGGAAAAGATTTTCAACGAAGGCGCGTTTATGTGGGCGAAACATAAGGGGAAATGGAATCATTTGGAATGGGACAAGTGGATCCGGTTTGAAATACACGGCTAACGGATTGTTTTCTTTGGGTTTTGTAATGTTTTTTGTTTTTTTTGGTGATGTACGCCTCTGGTCGAGTGTTTTGCGGCTTGCTAGCACATGGTCTGAATTTTTGAGGTTCGGAATAAAAGTCTTTTGCCTTTCAAAAAAAGAGGAAGTGGACAAAAAATGAACTAGCGTTTTGTAACTAACATTAAATATTTCGTAATCATATACATGTAAAATCCTTCATGTTTTGTAACAGTTGCGTAGTGCAAGTGATGTTATTAGGCAAATTACTTATAATATGTCCAAGTTCGAGCCGTTGCGTTGCAGCGTCATTATTATATGTCAGTGGCGTCATTCTTAAAAGTTTTTGTGTCTAATATGCAAGTAATAAGCAGTTATAGCAATTGTAGTTGAATTTTATATAGTAAAACAAAACATCTAGATGACACGGCAAAAAAAGGGCGGCGCAACACGCGCCCCGGATAAACACCTAGTTTTGTTTTGTTTTGCTTGGACCCATTTGAAACATACACCCACTTTACACAAACACACGCAAAGAGTACACAAGACACAATCAAATCCTTTTTTTTTGTTCTTGTTTCATCCTCTTTCTTCTTACAGAACCCATCAACCCATCCCAATATTATTTATTTCCTCACGATATATTCAACAGAGTGGTCGAAACCCGCTCGCCCGATGTTTACCCAACGCAAACTAATCCAACAGTGAGACGTGTAGGAAAATGGTTACCTTATCACGCGATGATGGAACAATCGGAATGAATATCGTCGGCGTCGGTTCAATGCCTCACGGTGAGGGTCCGAAATGGTGGTGGTTGCCGTGAGGTGTGGTCAGAAGGGGATTGTTGTTTTGGTTGGAGTAGCTCGTTGGTTGTGGGCTGTCAAAAGACGACAACGGTAGTCGATCAAATTTCAAGCAAGCACAGGGATGCATAGATGAGATTATATGGTGGGATTTAGTGGGGAGTTTTTGTGAGACCAAAGGTTCTCAGTCCATTTATACGGATTCAAATGGTGCGGCTCCATTAGGGAAGTTGACCATTGTCGTGAAAAACGGATCTTAATTTGGGGTGACAGGCTGGTTCATGGCTGGTCAAAATACGTTGGTTTGAGTTAGTGAAGATTATTAGGCGAGATTGCGGGGTCAAAATGGGTTTTTTTTTTTTGAACGGCCAAACAACTTTTATTCAACAAGCTAACAAGATGCTAGCAACAATGTCCGAGATACAACAAACCGAAAAAGAGCACACAAACAACCCGAAATAGGGAAAACCGCAAACATAACAAAACACCCCGACCTTTACCCCATCTTAGACGAATCAAACCTACCCCAGGCATCCCACGTCATATCCGACATCTTCCCCCGGTTAGTGATCCATAGATAACTCATAATCTTAATCTCTTCAAATACAACCCGAGCCACGACCGCTTTATTATTATGAATAAGATCATTCCGCGCCTTCCATAGAGACCAAAAAGTAGTTACCACCACGCCATAAAACGCTTTCTTGGCCTTGGACGTCGTTTTCGCCGTTTTGTGATACTTCAACAAATCCCGGACATGAAAGAAAAACATATTAGGCACATTGCACCAAGAGAACACCGCTTGCCAAATGTCCATTGCAATCGGACATCCCGTAAACAGGTGCTCAGCCGACTCCGTACTTTCTTCGCACAAGCGACACAATGTAGACTCCATAACAATATTCCTGCGAGTAAGCGCTTCAGCCGTTGGCAATCTGTCTAAGAACGCACGCCACGCCACAATGGCGACCTTACGAGGGACCCAATTACACCAGTCGTAAACCTCCTCCGGAACAGCCACGTTTGCCTTTACAATACACTCCTTCATCGCCTTCACTGAAAAGACTCCTGACCCGTCAAATGTCGCTGACCAGCCGTCTTTTCCTGCTGAAATGGATGAACCAGCGATCAGCGCTTGAAGTTCCTGCAGCTGCGTTAATTCGTCCACTCCAGATAACATCCTACGCCATTCCCAGCTGAAAGAAACCCCCCCCTGCGATGAATCTAACCTGTCCGAAAGAAAACAGGCCTTGTTTTTATCTAGCGCAAACAGGAGAGGGAATTTTCGCTGCAAAACATCATCAGACAGCCACCAATCCAGCCAGAAATGAATGTCCGAACCATCCCGTAGTGAACCCTTTATCATCTTATGAGGATCCAGGTGTAGCGAAGACAGCAAGTTTGGAATACTTGCTATTTGTTTCCATGAACCAGCCACTGTGGGTTTAATCGGAAGAAAAGACCATCCCCTGCCAGAACTATGTATGGACCAAACTACTTTGCGCCAAAGATCACCTCGACTCGTCTTGAAACGCCACCACCATTTGGTAAGTAGACTCACATTAGCGTCGCGAAGAGCGCCCAACCCAATACCCCCATATTTAATAGGAGTGACCACTTTTTCCCAGGCAAGCCAACTCAGTTTATCGACCTCTTCCGTACCGCCCCAAAAAAATCTCCGTCGAATCCTTTCGAGGTTATCAATGACTTGCACCGGCGCCCGGAATAATGAAAAGTAATAAAGCGGAAGCGAACTCAACACCGACTTGAGTAAAATAATCCTTCCACCATAGGATAAGCATTTCGCCTTCCAATTAGATAAACGTTTTTTCACCTTCTCAATTACCGGTTCCCAACTCTTTACTAGATTCATGTTCATGGCAATGGGTACCCCAAGATGCATAAATGGAAGCTTGTCATATGAACAGTTGATGGCCGAGGACAAATTGACCACCTCCCATTCCTCTACACCAACCCCATAAAGGCGACTTTTTTGTGAGCTAATCCGCAGCCCTGAAATCAAGTAGAAACACCGTAATAGACGCCTTAAATTCTTCGCATTCGTAGTAGACCACTCGCCACAGAAGACCACATCGTCTGCATAAATGAAATGAGAAATTAAGGGGCCACTACCCCCACACGAATGCCATGAAACACCCCTAACAGGCACGCCCTCTTCATTATCCGACTAAGAGCCTCCATCGCGATAATAAAAAGAAAAGGCGAGAGGGGATCCCCTTGACGAAGGCCCGATAAACTCCGTTGTGGGAGAGCCATTAACTAACACCGAGGATCGAGAACTACTCACAATGGACATTATCCAACCACGCCACTTTTGAGAGAAGTTCATTTGTAAAAGAATATCTTCTAAAAAATCCCAACGCAATGAATCATATGCCTTTTCTATATCGACTTTAAGAAAAAACCCTTTAAGCTTAGCTTTCTTCATCCACGCTATAGTCTCATTTAAGATCAATGGGCCATCAAGAATGTTCCGCTCACTAATAAAAGCCGTTTGTTCCTCCGACACTAGCCGTGGTAGGAACGGCCTCAATCGCAACACCAACACCTTCGATAGCACCTTATTAATAACTCCAACCAAACTAATAGGACGATAGTCTGCTAGAGTAGGTTGATCACGGCCTTTTGGTATCAATGCAATAAACGCCGAAAAGCAATCTTCCCGAATACCGCCATTAGAAAAGAACTCCTCAAACATTCTAACAAAATCATCTTTAAGAACTGACCAAAATTTTCTTATAAATGCGAAATTAAACCCATCCGGACCCGGAGCCTTTTCACCTTCACAATCGAAAACTGCACTTGTGATCTCGTCCGTAGTAAATGGGGCATCCAAAACTTGAACTTCATTATCGAGAAGACGACTAATATCTGGGCAAATAAAATCTGGTTTAGCACCTGCATGAAAGCTGAATTTGTTAGAAAAAAATGAAGCAATGTTGTCCTTAACCGCATTCGGTTCGGACACCCACACTCCATCACAACGAACCCCATGAATCCGGTTATTAGCCGAGTTCATCTTAATAAAACTGTGAAAGTGTGACCGAGTTGTTTTTAGTCGTTTGATTGGGTTTGATTTGGATGGGAATGCCACGGAATTTGTGGGTGATCATGCCGGAAAACCCGGCCGTAGAAAATGACGGGAGCGGGGTTGATTTTATTTCTTTTTAAAAGTCCAAGATGGGCTTTTCCCGAGAGGAATTGGTAGACCAGAGAAGGGGGTTAAGCTCCTTGGCGGGGCTGTTAGCCGAGACCCAAACTTTATTGGGGAGTTGGCAGGGCGACGGGCCTCGGGTGCCGTTGACCTTATGAAACTCTTGCCTCGCCTTAGGGATCCCCAAAGTGAACTCCTCCTGCTCAGGTCATGCATGGGGGTCGCTAAACTACTTTTTGGGTTGCGAACTTGTCAGCCCCATTTGATGGTGGATGCAGTTTCTCTTTTCGATGTTGGCCTCCGGGAGGCTATTGAAGACATAGTTGTGTGTGGCGGCCCCTTCTTCGGTGACCTCCAGTGGCGATTGGCATCGCTACCAATGCGTCTAGGTGGTCTGGGCCTCCTTTCAGCTCGAGATGTTGGGATTTATGCCTTTGTGGCATCTAGAGCCCAGTCATGGAAACTACAGGATCATATCCTTCGAAACAGTGGGGTCGTCGAGCTTGATTCGGACTATCAGCAAGCACTTGAACGCTTAAATGTCTCTCTCCCGGACTTTGATATTGGCGGTTTTTCAAATAAGGACACCGCCCCCCCAAAGCCACAAAAAACTTTGGCGAATGCCCTATTTAGCAAAATCGCTCAAAGCCTGGGAGAAGTGTTTGAGTTGTCCCCCCGTCAAAAGGCGGTGATTGAATGCCTGAAGGGTCCCCACGCTCAGGATTTTTTGACCGTTATCCCAATTGAGGGTTTGGGCCAATGCATGTCTGCAGTAGAGTACAGGACTATCCTCAAATACCGGTTGATGATCCCTATGTATCCGGAAGATGAAACTTGCCCGATCTGTCGTAAAGCTTGTATGGATAAATATGGGGAGCACGCAGTCCATTGCAAAGAGCTACCCGGGTTCAAATACCGACACGATTGGGTGAGAGACGTTTTGTGGGACATCTTGAGAAGAGCAGGGATTTCTGCCAAGAAGGAGGCCCCTGTAAACTTTCTCACGGACCCTACAGAAGGGAGATCTACTCTGCGACCAGCAGATCTTCTCGTCTTTGGTTGGGCCGGGGGGAAACATGCTTGTGTGGATCTCACAGGGGTATCTCCTTTGGCTGGTTTAAGAGAAAACGGGTTTGTAGCTGGACAGGCATCAAGAAAGGCGGAATCGAAGAAAATAGATAAGCACGCTAAAGCTTGTGCAGAGAACCAACATGTCTTTGTCCCCTTGGCCTTTGATACCTTCGGCTCCCTAGCACCAGAAGCTATTCGTTTCTTAACTAGGGTTCAACGGGTTGTCCACAGCAATTGTTCATCTCCAGGGGGGCAAGGGTTTGTATTTAGCAGATTAGGGTTTGCGATTCAGAAAGGGGTGGCGGCGCAGCTTGTTGCCCGTCTACCCTCTATTTTGATGTAACTTGACAATTTTAAGAAATGGAATGACATTATTTTAAAAAAAAAAAAAAAAAAAAAAAGTAAATAATATTAATAGATTTTAAACACCATCAACGTATATATTTTGTAAGAATGTTTAAATCAAATAGTTTCTTATTTATAAGGAAATTGTTTTCGTTTTATCTCAAACATTTTGAAAATAGGATTTTTTTTTTTTTTTTTTTGAATATGGTTTTATATTTAATTCATTTGGAAGTGAATAAAAAGGGAAAAAAAAATAGCAGATATAAGTAGTAGTGAAGTTTTATTTAAGAAAGAAAATATATCAGAATTTTCACGATGTAAATCTTCCGGATCATCAAATTGATTACGAGTCACGAAAAGACAATCAGGGTCGTGACTATATTAGCACTGTTGGAACTAATTTTCATCAATATAGACACCAACAGGTAAATCGCTATTACTATCGTGATCAACCATATATTGAAGATTTACAGCTTGATGAAGACATTGCGCCGCCAAAAGAAATGGTGAGTGTGGTACCCGTGGAAAGGAAGGTTGGCTTGCCCGATCTTGGGCAAGTGATTTTGAAGCGGATCCACAAGTATTACATGCCAATATTAGTCAAACATCTTTTGACCCGGCATGTAAACTACCGAGCCTTCATTGGGAACTCGGTAGGTAAATGTGCATTGAGACCACCTTGAAGGATATATGAGGTAAGGTCCGGTTGAAGACCCATAAACTTAGCGCTTTTGGGAGGCACCCCTAGTTTAAATTTTAATTTTTGTATGTTTTTGTATTTGTGGCGTTTTTGTGTGTTTGAGTGTTTTAAGAGTTTTGTAGGTTTGCGGACATACAAAATGAACACAAGATGGATGTCGAGGTAAGTGGTAGGTGTTTGTATTTGATTTGGATGTTTTCGGACAGATTTGAAGCGATTTTGGTCGAAAATGGGCTGGAAAACAGCTGTTGTGAGGCTGTTGTTACTGCAACACGTTCCCCCCACCCCCCCCCCCCCCGCGGTACGCGGACAAGGAACAACTTTTTCACGCGACCCGCGGGTCAGTGTAAAAAAAATTAATAATTTGAATAAAAATCCGAAATCTTGCCTGGGCGGGTGTCACAATCAACCCGGGCGGGTATTGGGTCTGTTAAAAAAAATTATTTTCAATAATAACCAAACTTGTCGTTCCATTTTAATTCAACTACCTTCCATTTTATCGCCAATCTCCTATTTTCATGATATTGCACTTTTGCTCGTACTCAATATCCATTCGAGCAAACACGGATTGAAGATATTAGATTGGAATGTTTAACATTTTGCGCATTTTGTTTTAGTGTTTATTTTGTTAGTTCGTGCACCTTAGCCACTTTGGATTGCGAATGAAATGCTATACAACCAAAGTGAAGAGTTGGACATGGCAACTTCGAGACATCATCATATCAAAATGGGAGTTGTTCTTGTCCTTATGTTTGTTTTAAATTTATACATTGAGGACAATGTAACGGTCAAGTGTGGGGGTGGGGAAAAATAGTCCTTGAAAAAATTTTTAATAAGAAAAACGAACATTTAAAATTTGGATTGTTTTTGCTATAGATTCTTAATCATGGTTTAATTTGTGATAGGTAATATGAACCGTTTTCAACAAATATTTTTAAGAAAAATATTAGAATTACATGATTAAGTTTAGCAAGCTAGTAAAAAACAATTATATGCACACGTCGGTAACCTTATTCCTACTTTTGATGAGATTTTGAGCCTACTTACATTTGAGCACATATATATATATGATCCAAATATTTTGAGAACCAAGGTGAGTTGTGAGAACCATAGGAACTCACTTTATAACCACATACTTTTTTTAATCAAAAATGAATATGTGGTCCACAATTAATTAACAATAAAATAATGAATAAAATATACTTACACGAGGATAAAAATCCCTTACACCGGTGTATTTTGGCGTAAATTAATGTATTTTTTTTTAAAAAAAATTACAGCGGGGTTTACGTGTTTTACACGAGTGTAAAATAAAGGAATTTTTTTTCGCATTTTACGTCGAGTTCCTACGAGTTCTCACAACTCGTCGAGTTCTCAAAGTATCCTAACCCTATATATATATATATATATATATATATATATATTTCATTTGTTGAGTATAGGCTACTGTTGCTTTGTTACAAAAACTTGTGTGATTCGATACATACTATGTGAATATGCACTAAATGTGAAGGGCAAATTAGGATACCATTTTCGTTTACACCAATTATGTGTTATACCATGTTTACCCAAAATATAACCATTAGCCGCCAATTTTGAGCCTAAACCTTTCGTTTGTCAAAAATATATATTTCAACCAACCATCCAACAATTTTACCAAACTCTTATGAGATCCTAAGTGAATGTTGTATTAAATGTTTATTTATTACTTCAAAAAAAATGAGAAAGAAAAAGAAAAGAAGAAAATAAAAGAAAAGAAAAGAAAAGCAAAAGAAAAAGAAAAATATGTGTTATTATTAGTTGTTCAATAAAGGATCAAAAGCGAAGTTCGGTTGCACCACATTTTTATTTTAGCCATCTTTACCCACATTTTCCTACCTTTACCCAAAGCCCAAAGCCCAAAACCCATAAGTCCTTTGTATACGTGTGTGTTTTTACTAAGCTTGATTGTTATAAAAGTTTATATTAACAAGTTTCAGTTTTGGTCTTTGAGTGAATAATACTAGCACATATTTTGCTAGTCCAGATATTATACGGAGAGGAGTGAACATTGTGAGGGGTGTGTTGCATATAAATAAGTTCAAGAGAATGTTAAACTTAATCTAGCTTAATTCTATTTTTTGAAAAATCTATATATTGAGCTTGTTGAATTAACACATCTAATGTTTGTCACAAATGAGGTATGATTTTGAACCTTAAGCGAGAGCCCTAGAAAAGGCCAAATTATGTTTGTTGCTAAAATATATTTTATAGAGTTTTTCAGTGACCGAAAAAGATAAGTGTGGGTGTGATGTGATGCCGGATGCATCACATATGTATAGTTTAATTAGGTATTTTTTATCGTTTGTTGTGTGTAGGTTTGCTCGGAATTAAGTGCTTCACCGAGATTATGGACGACAAGCTAAAAGAGCTAAAATGATGATATTACGAGCTTAAAGTGTGAAGACACGAGCCGGAACGAGAACGTGTGCGAGAAACGATCAAAACCGGAAGACGAAATTATGTTTTCCTGCACAAACCTTGTCCACGGACTGCGGAGGAAAAAGAATACCTCCCGCGGTCCGCGGTGCGTCCAGATTCAGCTTAATATTATTATAATCTCCGCGGAGCGTGGGGAGACTTTATTTCTCCTCCGCGATCCGCGGAGGAGACCTATTCGACCAAAAATGAGCTGGTGGTCTTTCCGGCCTGGGATAGCAACGAACTCGATTATTTTCGCCATTATAATGAGAGGACGCTTCTGTAACGGATATCCAGCATGGGACTTGATCCTAGATCAGTCCTAAGCCACGAAATGAAGCCAAGAATGCATAGGAATGATGCTTGTTTGATTGTAATCATGTTTGGTTAGATTTATACCTCACTTCCGGGTGGCGATTTGTAAGCTTTTGGTTTGTATTAATGTTTTGACTATGTACTTTGTTTATAATCTGTGATGATACAAGTATTGTGTTATTGTCTTGATGTTGGATTGGAATTATTGTATGCTTAGATATGTCTATGTGTTTAAGATCTTGAGATGAATCCCGTCACTTTTGTCGTAGCACAATATAGGGGATTTAGTGAACGTAATCGATAAAACATACTATAGTCCTAGATAATAATAGTTGATGTCTAAGTTGCGGTTCTTTGTCCTCGCGTATCTAGCAGTGAAATTCATATACTTGTCATTTTATTATGCATACTATAGTCCTAGATGATAATAGGGAGTGAGTACTTTAGTTATAATTTTAGTTTAGTTACCATATTGTTATCGAGCCTTGATATAGTTGTTTGTGGCTTATATCGACGCTAAACTATATATCCAAAAATATAAAAAGAGAAAAAAGAGTAGGTTATTAGAACTAAACTTCATAATCGTATTTGCATTTATTTCAATAAAAACTAGACAAACAAATAATCGGTGTAAGTACTAACCACACGCTCTTCGTGGATTCGATACCCTTCTTACCCTAGCTACCTAGGTTTTTAAGGTTTTGTATGACCCGTAACGACCGGTTCATCAACAGTCTTCCTCTTGCAGACTACAGACCTTTGGTCCACATCTTCTCCTGCTGATATGGTCCGCAGACTGCATACCTTTTGCCTCAGAAAAAACAAACAGCACCTGAGTCTTCAGAGTCCTCATCCTCACTGTGTTGTTCAACATCTTCTAAATTATCATATAAATTTCCTTGAACATCTTCTGCATTATCATTTAAATTACCTTGAACATCTTCTGCATTATCATCTAAATTACCTTGAACATCATTATTATTTTCAACATCATTCACATCACTATCTATCCACTGGAGTGCAAAGCAGTCTTCTACTAGCGCCAGCTTTGCCATGAGATGGACCATGATTAGCTTTATCATGAGATGGACCATGATTAGCTTTACCATCAGATGGACCAACATCTTTAATCTCCTCAATAATAACACTTGAAATGCCTTTATGTGGTGACAAAAAATATGTGTTCAACTTTGTAACCCAATGCTCAACATACACTTCTATAACTTTAGTCCTAGACACAAACATACACATCTCTATCACATCTTAATCAGACCCTAGAGCCCTAAGACCAATATCCAAATTTTCACCAGGAATCATAAAGTGGTAATAAACAACATCATCATCAGAATAACCTAAGATCTTAAACATAGAGTTAAACTCCATCACTGAGAACTGATCAGCATCTATGTTGTCCACATAATTCATTTTACCTACATACCATCTACCCGGGTAACCTAAAAACTCTCCCCATGAAAGACCTGGATGCAAAACATTGTAGGGCAACCATCGGTAACAAAAAATGAAAAATTTAGGTTACATTTCCATATTGTAAACATGTTAAAAACATTAAATTGTTGATCAGATTGTAAAAAAACACATACCATATTCTTCGTAAGGATCAAAATGCACGAATGGGCCACAAACATTCCGGCATGAAAACTCTATCATCGTTGAACCCCAATTTTGACTCAGAAGTTTAACGTCGATTAGGGTTTTTATGTGAGTAGAGAAAGGGGTAAATGGGTTTTAAGGTCGATGGGATTAAAAAGGGGATAAATAACAAATATACCCCTCACGTGGGGTGCACGTGGGGGGACTTAACTGAGATTCTAACCAACGTTATGTTTTTGGACTCAAATAGTTATGTTTGGAAAACTGAAATGTTCTGGTAGTTAAACATTTTCATTTTGGACTCAAGTAGTTAAAACCACCAAAACACAGAGACGCAAATAGTAATTTATTCTAAAAAAAAGATACAACAGTTAAAGTTGTTATAACTGTTAGTTTAGTCATTTTTCAATAACTGGATTTTTTTCTGTTTATATAATGATAAAACGAACGATAGCAATGTACTATGACCCATTAATCCATTATCTGGTTCATACTTCTATTCTCTTATACTTAGCATACATCACAAAACTGAACTACTCGAACCAAACCATAGACGATTATACTTGAAGCCTAAATTCACAACTGTGTATTGATGATTATACTCGGCTATGCAGTCTTTCGTGTTTGTCATATGAACATGTGTTACTTTTTATCAGAGAAAAGGAAAAGTTACAAAAAACAAAGAAATACTAAATGGGCTAAGTGAAAGCCCAATACAGTATGAGCCCAGTATCCATAAATATTTCTGCTGTCCTAAATATCTTACATCAATTCACCATAAATATTTCTGTGTATTGATGAAGGGAGTATATGTTGGAATAAATATACGTGACGTTTGTATATTTATCGATAGCCTTTATTATCATTTGTATAATGTTGATCAATTATTAATTATCCTAAGCCCAATAACTAGATGGGTCTTTGATGGGCGGACTTGTCATTAGATGGGCCTTGTAGGGTGTCCCCTGGGTATGCATAAGAATGAGAGCTTACTAGGGAATAGGGGTTACACAACTTATTATCATAACACCTATAATGAAATCCCCTCTCTCTCTCAAAATTGATTCTTCATAAAGAATCCTAAATCCATCATAACTGCATACCCTAAAGGGAACCCAATCATCTTGACAATCATGTCAACCTCCACTCTCTCAGCATCAATGGCAGGTCTCACTAATCTTTCAGGTATTATCATTATTATTATGTTTTCCTTTATTTACAATCAAAACTGATCAACATGTGGTATCAGAGCAATGTTGCTCTATCAGTTTTGATTGTTTTCCATTAAGATCTGGAATTAAAATCGAAAAACAATTATGTTGAAACCTGATAATGTTTTTTTAGGGTTCCATATTTTATTTTATTTTTCTTTATCACGGCAAAAGAAAAAAAAATGTATCTGACATGATGCAAAATCACAATTACGAATATGGTTTTGATATATTCACATTTGTTTTGTGATATGAACTATGTATTTGTGATAAGATCTATTCACTAATAAATTTTGTGATTAGATATATGAAATTGAAGTTTCAATGACTCGCGGTTACTTTAATTTTTTTACGTAGCCGATTATTTTTATTTTTTTTATGTTTTATTAATTTCGAAATCTGTTAATAAACATTAAGGTTCTCAGATTTCGATTCCAGATTATGTGTGTTTCTTAAGTTTTTTGGAATTTTTTCGGTTGATGTTCTTGATGTTCTTCAAGAAGATCATAATTTTAAAAAATTCCCTTATGTTTTGGTTCAAGATTGAATCAAATTTTGTTTCTGGTATTTTAGGAAACTTAATCTCCATAATTTTTTTTGAAAATCTTGTTGATAAATTCAAATTTCAAAATATTATGAAATTTAGGAGATAATTAGTTCCTATCTAAAGGTGGAAACAAGATTTAATTAAATCTCTAATTTTTTTGAACCACCTAACTCTATCACTTTTAGTTCTCGGTAATAATAAATAGTTTTCGGTTTTAAAGATTAATAATTAAGTTCTCGGAGGATCTCTCAGTTCACGAATTCAGGTTCTCGGCTTTTAGTTCTCAATTATAAAGCTTTTGATCAGGTTCACGGACAGGAGTTCTCGGTCAAGGTCTTCAACTTTGAAAACCCATGACATTTCCGAGATTCCATAATTTTTCCGAGAACCCACTTATTTATCGAGAACTATTATGTATTCGAGAACCAATTTTATTCGAGAACTATTAAAAAATCCGATAACTATTAAAGTTATCCGAAAACATAAGTTATTCGAGTACTCATAATATATTCGAGAACTCATCAACATATCGAGAACTAATTCTGATATTCCGGGAACTCATTATTTTTTCGAGAACCCCTTATGTTATTCGAGATCTCATAAGTTTTCCGGGAACTCATAACTTTCGAGAACTCATTAAGTCTTCGAGAACTCAAAATTTCGAGAACCCTTTATGTTATTAGAGATCTCATAAGTTTTCCGGGAACTCATTATTTTTCCGAGAACTCCTTATGTTATTCGAGAACTCATCTAAATTTTGTTTGAGAACTCAATTACTGAGAACCCATCAATTTTTTTGGGATCTCTAATAAAATTTATTGTTTTGGTAAAACCTAATGTATCAAGTTTATTCCAAACATTATAAAACCTTGCTTAATTTGAAATAACATTTTACGTGTCACTTCTGCCCAAAGGTGATGTGTCACATTAGTTCGTTATCTCGTTAAGCATTGTAGCTCGGTTCACATAATTTCCATAAGGTTTCACTTCTGCCAAAGGTGATGTGTAACAAATTATGTTGGTGAACCGAGCATATTGCATTAAAACTTTGAATGTCTCACTTCTGCCCAAAGGTGATGTGTTACATTCACTGTTTGCAACTTAATACTTAAATAAATAGCGTATAGCCAAAGCTAGAGCATCTTATTTAAGTAGCTTATGATTTGGTGTTATAATAAGTTATCACAGCGTCATTAATATAATGGTCTTTGTTCTGCCTGCCTTAGATAATTACTTGCCCCCTTAGATCACTATAAGTTTCTTCTCTAACTTAGTATCTTACTATTCTCATCTTTTTCCACTATTAGCTCCAACTGCGGCATCACTACCTTAACTGGTGATAACTTTGCTGCCTGGAAAGATTCACTTATGTTGACTTTGGCATTGTTGGACTTCGATTACGCACTGAGAGAAGATGCTCTCCCCAACTCACTGACAAAAGCACCATTGCTGATAAAATGGTGCATGAGAAATGGGAAAGATGCAACCGTATGTCTCTCATGTTCATTAAGAACTCCATTAGCATGCCTATTAGAGGATCTATTCCAGATTCTACAATCGCTAAAGTCTATCTGGCTTCTGTGAAGGATCAGTTCAAAGGAACCTCAAAGGCGCATGCTTCCACTTGATTCTGAAACTTGTGACAACTAAATATGACGGGAGAAGCGGTATTCGTGAGCACATCATGTCCATGAACGATATGGCCCATAAGCTCAAGGGTTTAGAAATGGAGATTAGTGATGGTTTCCTGGTGCATTTCATCATGACTTCGCTTCCCTCTGCTTATGATGCTTTCAAGATCAACTACAACACACAGAAAGACAAGTGGACTAATGCAGGAGCTGATCGCTATGTGCGTGCAAGAGGAGGAACGGATGAAGTTGGAGAAACCTGAAGTTGCTTACCTGACGACTGCTAAATCCAAAGAAGAGGAAGAGGCAATCTAACAAGAATCATAACGCTAAAAACTCAGAGGAATGATTGCAAGTACCTCATCTAGCCATAAGAACTCCAAAGGCAAGTTCCTCTGCAAGTTCTGTAAGAAAGAGGGGCATAAGCAGAAGGACTGCCATGAATTTAAGGAGTGGCTAACTAAGAAAGGTAATGTCACACCCCGCCCAGGCCGGGACACTTATAGTGACCAGTCGGCGCAAACTTAAAGCGGAAACGTAATCTCATTACATAACTTGAGTATTTATTACAGCCAATGCGATCCAAATATCACCAAGCTAATCAAAGCTTAATTATAATAAGATGAGCCGTCTACAGTATTCCAATTCTCAGCTAGGAACTCCCATT
>JAUTDX010005471.1:0-28242 GCA_030844895.1 Ambrosia x helenae | reverse complement strand
AAAAATAGAAATGTAATTTCTAGTTTTGCCCATAAAAGACAAAACACAATCATCACTTTTAAGGATATTATTGTCATTTTATCACATACAAACAAAATATTTCTTAAAATGTGTGTTTTTTAAACTAGAACATTTAAATTGGGACGGATGAAATATATATACAAATTTTAGAAGAAACCCATGAATAAATAGAGAACCAACCCATAACAAAATGTTTGAAGTGTTGAATGCCCTTTCTAAATCTACAAATACTAAGTTAGTAAGTTTGAATCTTCTCTGTGCATTTTATGTGCTTTTCGTCCTTTTCATGTTTTTTTTTTTAATTTAAAATCCACATTTTAGAGTCTTTATTATGTTGGCTAACCCCGAACCGGACTGAAAATTCTAACGTATGATTGTAAAAACTTGACCATACACAAAAGTGAACCCATAGAAAAAAAATTCTAGATCCGTCATTGGGAGTACATAGTGGCCTAGGGGTGCTAAACGGGTCGTGTTCGTGGGTTCAACCCAACCCAAACCCAAAAATTTTTACATGAACCCAAACATGACCGGAACCCGAAATATGTGTCATATGTATGAACCCGAACAAGTCACGATATGTTTTCATTCGACGTCATAAATCCCAAGATAATATGCGTTTCGATGCCGACGAATCAAGAGCGAAAGTAATAGAAACCTGTAAAAAATTGGAAAATAAACTAGATCATTATAAAAACTTGTAAAAAAATTGATAGGTACGATCAAATTGAGTAAAAAACAAGAGTGAAAGTAATAGAAAAAAAGGATCAAATGATTGGAAACTCAAGCCCTGCTGGTGGATTTTTTCAATCCAAATGTCCAATCGCTGCCCAGGCTAACTACAGACACGGAAGCGGCGGGTGAAACTCGAGATTATTTAACCTCACATTTATACCCCTTATTTTTTCCTCCTATTTAAGGTCTCTTCACTCTTGCATTTTTTTTTTTTTTTTTTAACGGCCAACAAATTGGAATCACTCACGGAACACTGGAGTATCATCATGCCATCAGTGTTGCCACGCGATCATATTCCACCACCAAGTCACTAATTCAGGAGGGAAACTCATAATTATGAGAAATCCCCCCATTGTGAGATTCGAACCCAGGACCTTATGGCCCCTAAGTCTTATCCCAGCACCATGTGTTACATTTTCTTTCTTATTAGAAAAAAAAACTTTTAAAAGTAAGTATCTTTCCCACATGTTATAGTTTTTTATAACTCCCATATTTACGTGTTAAAAGCTACACTTTGTAAGATTTTTTTATGCTTCGAATATATAAAATACATACAACAAAATGACGAATCATAGGAAGGGATAGAAAAAACAAAGAAAATTAATATAAATTTATTGCTGCTTCTATGTTTTTAATCGTAATAAACCCCACAACTTTTCTTTTTTCATAGTGGAAAAAAATTAAGTGATAAGAAGACACATGTGAAAATGAACCGGGTGCCTTGGCAAAAAGGTTATCTCTCCAACAAAATATGGTGGGCTTGAGTTTGGTTCCCTTCAAGATGCAAATTTGTCAATTATGGTTAAATGGTGGTGGCGTTTTAAGGTGGATTAAAATGATCTTTGGAGGAGCGTCATTTGGGCTTTACATCACTCTTCTAGGAATTGGAACCCCATTCCGCATAAACTTTCTATAGCTGGTACATGGAAGCAGGTCGCGAGCTCAATGCAGGTGATCAAACAAACCGGGGTGGATTTGGGCAGGGTCATCAAAGTGGTGGTGGGTAATGGTTTGGGGTTTATTTTGGCTGGATTGTTGGGCGGGGGATGAGCCTTTGGCCGAAGTTTTTCCTGCTCTATTTAGGATGGAAATAAATAAACATGTCACTGTCACTGATCGGGTTTTGCAGTCGAGTTTGTGTTGGGCTTGGGATTGGAAAAGATATGTTGATGTTGGTTCAGAAGCTTCTAAAAACTTGCAGATATGTGCAGCCGGGTTATGGTCCCTTTGATTACTGACCGTAAGGACGCTTGGGTTTAGGTTTCGGAGTCGTGCAATTCTTTCTCAGTCGGTGACTTAAAAGATGTGTCTTCAACAATTCAGGTTTGTTCCAGCGTCTTTTGTTTTAACCGATAAACTCGTGGGTTCCCAGGAAAGTGGAGATTTTAGCTTGGAGATCCGACTTAGATAGATTGCACACTAGATGCTCATTAATTAGAAGGAATGTCAATGTGGGTTAAGACTTGTGTCCGTTATGTGGTGATCACCAGAAACAGTGGAGCATATATTTGTTTCCTGTGAGTTCGTGCAGATTGTGTGGCATATTGTGGCGCAATGGTGAAAAATGGGTCCGTTTAGTTCCTTCCATCTTAGAGACATCTTGGAAATGCACTCTCATATCATTGGCTCGGTCAAGAAAAGGAAAGCGTTTTCGGTGTGCTTGACAACTTTTTGGTGCATATGATAGACCAGGAACGGGGTGGTATTCAATAAAAAACATTACTCTCTTCATAAGGTCATCAACGATATCAAAGCCTTGAGTCATTTATGGGTCATGTCAAGGGCGAAAGTAACGACTCTAGATTGGGTGACTTGGAATAGTTTTAACTTGTCAAAAGTTGGATGGTGATGTTTTTTGTTACTGTCTTTGTTGTTCTTTGGTGATGTACGACGTATTTGCTAGTACCCGCTAGCTTTGGTGAAATAAAATTTGTTGGTCGTTAAAAAGGATAAGAAGACACAAGCATTAACTGAAGGTTTATCTTTGCGGTTTCCAATGTTCGAAGTATTAAAATCTAGATTAACACATATGAGTTATGGCTCAAGGTGAGCGCACACTTTATCCTATCGTATTAAGCCAACTAGGCGCTGGCGTGGACTGTTGATAAAGCTGCCACTCACTCACTTGATCCTGTTGTGGCTCAAGGTGAGCAGTGGCTTTATCCTTTTTTTTATTTACATTTTTTTATTATTTAAAACGAAATTAAAAGACAATAATATGACATGAAACATTAAAATTAATAAAAAAACATTACATATCATTAATAAAGAAAACATAAAAAAACTACTCGTCACTGTTTTCCTCCTCTTCAAATTCCTTTACGATACGCTCTTGTTTCTCGTTCAAATATCGTTCAATGACTAATGATGAGGTTGCTAAAGTCCTTCGTAAGAAAGTCCATGTTTTTCATTCTTATTTTAGAAACTTTCGCTTACGTCGTTATCTCCATGGTACTTCTTATCTTCCTAATCTCCGTCGAGAATTCGACATCAGCTTCATTAACAACTTGTTTTTTCCCTATCCCTGCCAAGTGGTCTACGTGGAGACAGGTCAACAGCCTCCTCAACGTTAGGTCTATCTCCACATGAGCATCCAAGATTAGAGGAGATGAACCCACCCAAAGAAGTAGTTTTCGTCCACTTTGAGCCTCCTTTGCTCATTTGTTCGACCGTAATTAGCTCGACCTATTTCGAGCAATTGCGAAGAATTCTCCACAAGTAGTCCTTTTCTCCATTCATCGCAAGTAAACTTGCAGACTTCAAGATCTCTACTACCACTTGCTCGCATTCGGTTATTATTCCTATTATGAATATTCGTAAACAAGCCCACGTATTTTCGAATTTCCGCCCACCGGCCATATATCATATTGGGAGAACGAGCTCCACTCCCCACTTCTTTGAAGAAAATGTCGCGGATTTTTTTTTTCCAAAAAGCTTTCGCCCTTTTTGATAGTCGGCTACAAAAATAATAGCAAAAAATTATAAAAAGTCTTTAACTAACAAAAAAAATATATGTACATAAAAAAATATACCGGTTTGTCGATCTTCGGAAACCTCAACCCACGCACGACACAAGGCTATTTTCTCATCTTTCGTCTACGGCGTTACTTGCCGTTTTGGACATGTTTCTTGTTTGGGCGGTTGGCTTGTTCCACCTCTCCCACCACCTGTCGCCGCGCCACCTCTCTCGCCACCTCTCGCCTCACCACCTCCCCCGACCTTTTTTTGTCTTTGCTTTTTTGGGCCTTCATCTTGTGGTTGTGTATCCCGAATAACAAAATCTAGAGACGGGGATTGCATTTGGCTAAGGTTTTGTTTAGTTTTTCGTGTTCATACCAAACCGTCTTCCGTCATGAACTCTAGAGCCGGTGAGTAACAATCTTCCCACGAGGTGTTTTTCTGTTTCGCTTTGTAGTTTGAAGGTTTGAAGATTTGTGATTTTGTAATTGATTTGGGTGGTAAAGATTAATTTTTTTTTATAAACGTCCAAAACTAGTCGTTGCCAACGATTAGTTTCCAGCCAACGTTCAAATTTAGCTCGCTAGCCCACGCATGCATGGTAGCGTGGGGTCGCTCGCGCCTGCTCTCACAGATCAATGTTGTGGTGTTCGCGAGCCACGTGAATCAGCTTGTGGCTCGCACCTCCTTGTGTTCACGGCCCATAACACATAGTCTAAAGAGTATGCAAGACATCTTATTATATATTCCATATGATCGTCTATGAGAACAGGGTTAGCATCTCGATGGTTCTCAGTATCAATGAACTCACACATACTATCTTGAAATTAACACTTAGCCTGGAGTTAAGTCACATGGAGAGATTCACTCTCATTATGATGGAAAATTGGAAATAGATTGTTTCCTTGTGGAACAATGCATTAAGATTATGAACCGACATTCTACCGTAGATAAAAGAAGCTCTCATATCTAACCCAAGATCTTTGTTGCCACCAGGTTGGATATTCGGGAGTGTAGGTAGCTCGACTGCACATGGCCTGTTTTTCTGGGGAGAATAACAACATTTGAAGAATGCCTCAAAAGTCAAGAAGAACAAGAGGAAAATCATCAAATGAAACTCCTAATGGCAAGCTCAAATAATTATCATTCTGGAAGTTTGCATTATGGTAGAGGACGTGGTAATCATAACTATGGTAGAGGTTGTGGAAGAATCTTTAACAACAGACAAGGAAGAAACTTTAGCGAAGAAAGGAAAGAGTATGAGAGAAATATGAGTCAAGGAAACAAGCACAAAATGGTAACTATGGTCACTTATCGTACGAATGCACAAAATGGAAAGACAAGAAGAAAGATAAGAACGAGCAAGAATCCCTTCTCATGTATGAAGAAGAAGATCCTGTCCTACTATGAGCAAGAAATGATAAATCAAAATTAGGAGGGAGAATGTTAGACATAATATTTGATGTTATCATAAGTATGGTTATAAGTGTAAATCCTAAGTACTATATTAGTTAGTTATATGACAATTATTTAGTGAACTATCATGTCGGTTCATGAAAGAGTATCACAATCCTTCAATACCTATATAAAACCTTTGTATGCTATCATATATATAAAAATAAGAAAACATAGTTGTATAAATTTTTTATTATATTGGTTTACACCAAGTCAAGTATCGGTTTTAGGTTTTGATTAGAAGATGTTTGAACGGAATACGCACGCTAAAGTCTAGACATCGGATACCGCATAAGTGCGGAAAATTATTTTCCATATTTGGGACCTCAAGCTCACATTACTTTATTCAATTTTGTTTGTATGTGTGTGGTTAGTGGGTGTGTCAACTATTTAGACCACAATTTTTACACATTTTTATACGTGGTTTCTAGCAATTTTTCCACTCAACTAATATCATGCTTAGATTTGTAAGTCCCCAATTATCTCAATTAACTTACAAAATCAACTTAAGGGACTTGTCTCATTGATCACAATCAAGGTGCTGTTCGCCCATAACAACAATCAAATCAGTCAAAAAACTATCAAAATCGTACGTAAAGCTGTTGATTCAAATATGAAGAGTTGACACGTGTTTAGATTAAGTGCGAACTTTGACAACTTTTTAGATAATATGTTCATTTAAAGTATATGTTTCCCTTGTTGGATAGGTGTTAGTTTTGTGTTAACCATCCATACTGAATTTAATCACAAGTATACTTAAATCAGGATATCGTGGTGTACATGTTTGAATCGAACTTCATTCATACGGTTGAAAGATAACTATTCATAACACATTATATCTATAATATTGTTGTAAAATAAATTACACAAAGTGTAAATATAGTTTTCGTTCATGTGGTTTAGTCATTTACTCCACTTTCATCCAAAATCCTTTTTTCTTGCCTGACCAACCATATGGTTTAAAAAACTTATCATTTTCGCCCACGTCGTAAATCTACATGAATATCAGGCAGCGTTTGGTATGAAGGAATAAAAGGTGGAATGGAATAGATCATTCCCATGGAATGAAATTAAACATGTTTGGTTACCATGTAGTAATGGAATGGATCATTCCATAAGGAATGAGATTCCTTCTATTTTAAGAATTTTCATTCCTTGGTAAGGTGGTGTTTTTTTTTCATTCCTTCAAGGAATGGAAACAAATATATTATTATTATTATTATTATTATTATTATTATTATTATTATTATTAAACCCACCATTGTCACCACCGTCCAACCACCACCTGCGTCACTGCCACCCACTGCCGCCACCACTGTCATCGCCACCACCACCCACCGTCACCGCTGCAACCCACCACTGCCGTCGTCGCCCACCCACAAATCGTCACCGCCATCGCCCACTGCCACCACCACCGTTGCCAACCCCGCCGCTACCCACCACCACCGTCACTGCCGCCACCCACCACTCACCATCGATTTTATATTTTCGTTTTTTCTTACATACCAAATAACACAAAGTAAGAATTCATTCCATTCCCACATGATAACCAAACAAGACATGGAATGGTAATGATCCATTCCATTACCTCTCCCATTCCATTTCCTCTCTCATTCCATTACCCCATACCAAACAGACCCTCAGTGATTTTCACCCCAATATCATCAGCTCACGTAACCTCTTATTGGGTATTATTAATAACAATCGTAAATATAGGAAAGATTGTTAGTATTTATCATTAGTTTGTAATTATCTTGTATCCATGTTTATCTCCTTATTTGTATTATATATTGAGAGATATCAATGAAAGAGATTAAGGTTGATCTCCTAATATGGTATCAAGAGTCTGGGTTATCTCCTCCTAATCAACCCTACCCAACCTTCAATCGCCGCCCCCTTCACCACCTTCTGCCCTCCTTCTGCCGCCGCTAACCGTCGTCGGTCTTCTTCTTCTTAATGGCCGGCGATAATACCCCTCCCCCTATCACCATAAAATCTGAAATCCACCCTGCTACTACCGTCACTAATATCAAAACTTTCATCCCCTTCACCCTAGAAATTGAATCCAGCCAATACTCCTCCTGGGCCACCCTTTTCACCCTCCACTGCCGCGCTCACACCTTGTCGAACACCACCTTAAACCACCACCCGACCCACCTACATCCGAATCTTCCACCACCTCCGCTGAATGGAATCGCTTAGACGCCATTGTTCTCCAGTGGCTCTATAGCACGATTTCTAATGACCTTCTCCACACCATCATCGACAAAACTTCAACCGCCCATGAAGCCTGGGTGGCTATCGAGGAATTATTCTACGATAATAAAGCCTCGCGAGCCATCTACTTGATGCAAAAATTCTCCAACACCCGCTTAGACGGCTTCCCTAACATCTCCTCCTACTGCCAAGCCCTTAAAACTCTCGCCGATCAACTCGCCAATGTCGATGCCCCTGTCGATAGCGATCGGTTGGTCCTTCAACTTATTGCCGGTCTAAACGAGCAATACGAAGGCATTGCTACCATCCTTACCCAACAACGACCCCTACCGTCCTTCTACAATGCCCCTCCCAACTTATCCAAGTCGAAACCCGAAAAGCCGAACAAGCCTTACTTGCATCCAAAACCACATCTACCGCCCTAGCCGCCCAAACCACCCGCTCCCACACCACCGACTACACCCGCAAACCACCCACTGACCAAAATCCCAATCGTACAAAACCCACTGGGAATGGTCGACGGGGCCGTGGAAAGACGTTTGGCAACAGACGCCAAAACCAATTTCCATTCTCCCCTACACCTTACTTCCCTAACTGGACTCCCTTCTGGCCCACCTACTTTCCCAACCAAGCCCAATTTAATTCCCCTTCTACGGCCCACCAGCACATTACCAAAACTGCCCCGTTCCCCCTTGCCCCTACCCTTCCACTAACCGGCCCAATAACCCCCCAACCCTCAACCGAACCAAGCTGGCCTGTTAGGCCCACGCCCGCACCAAGCCCACACTGCCTATACCCCCACCGACATTGAGCAGGCTCTTTATACCATGTCGCTACAACAACCGGATCCTACTCAATACATGGACACGGCGCTTCATCCACTATGTCTCACGATCAAGGTGACTTTCACACTTTTCTAATTCTTGCATTTCTAATAATATTTTAGTTGGTAATGGCGACACCATACCTGTCCTTGGTCAAGGCACTAAATACCTACCTAAACCTTTCCCACCCTTTATCCTAAAAAATGTCCTTTACTCCCCTAAACTTGTCAAAAACCTTATTTCTGTCCGTCGATTTACTACGGACAATTCTGTCTCTGTTGAATTTGACCCGTTTGGTTTTCTTGTGAAGGACCTCAAGACCAAGGCCCCGCTCCTTCGGTGCAACAGCAGCGGTGATCTATACCCTCTGGTGCTCGGGTCCTCTTCCTCTCAACCCACTGCTTTTGCTGCTATCTCATCACAACTCTGGCATCACCGTCTTGGCCACCCAGGACGGCCCTCTTTAAATAAATTACGTACTTCTAGTTTAATTTCTTTTGACAATGTTTTGAATAATGTTTGCCAGTCTTGTGTGTTTGGTAAAAGTGTACGTTTACCATTCTTTGCTTCTAATAATATGACTATTAAGCCCTTTGATATTATTCATAGCGATGTTTGGACTTCTCCAATCATTAGCTCATCTGGCCATAAATTTTATGTATTGTTTTTGGATGATTTTTCTAATTTCTTGTGGACTTATCCAATTACAAACAAATCACACGTCTTCTCCTCTTTTTCAAACTTTGCTTCTATTATTAAAACACAGTTTGAATCCACCATAAAAACCTTCCAATGTGACAACGGGCGCGAATACGTAAATTCCGCCTTTCAAACCTTTTTTACCACCAACGGTAATTTTATACCGACTCTCCTGCCCCTACACATCCTCCCAAAATGGTAAGGCCGAACGAAAAAATCCGCACAATTAATAACATGGTTCGAACCTTACTAGCCCATGCCCACCTACCTAACCACTTTTGGCATTTTGCCCTTGAAACTGCCACCTACTTACTTAACATCATACCATCTAAAACCATCAACCACAAAACCCCCACCGAACTCCTATACCACACCACCCCTACCTACGATCACCTACGTGTGTTCGGGTGCCTCTGCTACCCTCTCACCCCATCCACCACCATCCACAAACTTGAACACCGTTCACAAGCCTGCGTTTTCTTAGGCTACCCGCCTACTCATCGTGGCTACCGGTGTTTAGACCTTTCCACAAACCAAATCTTCATTTCTCGTCATGTCGCCTTTGATGAGACCACCTTTCCCTTCCAACACACTATTGGCCCCACCCCATCCTATGAATTCTTGGCCGAACCCTTCCCCCACCACCTCTGCCCACATATCTCCCCTCACACTCCCTCACCTAATACCTCTTTGATTGCGTATACTGATGCGGACTGGGCCGGGTGCCCTGACACCCGGCGTTCTACCAGTGGTTACTGTGTTTATTTTGGTGATAATCTGATTTCCTGGTCGTCCAAACGCCAGCCCACTATCTCCCGCTCCAGTGCTGAGGCGGAATACCGTGGCGTGGCTAACGTCGTTGCGGAAATATGCTGGCTCAGAAACTTGCTGCTCGAGCTGTCCGTGCCTCTCTCACGCGCCACCATGGTGTACTGTGATAATGTCAGCGCAATTTATCTATCTGGCAACCCGGTTCAACACCAACGTACGAAGCACATAGAATTGGATATTCATTTTGTTCGTGAACAGGTTCAGCGTGGTAATGTCCGCATTCTTCATGTGCCATCCAGATATCAAATCGCAGACATCTTCACAAAAGGCTTACCACGGATTTTATTTGAAGACTTTCGTGCCAGTCTCAGCATACGATCTCCTCCCGCTTCGACTGCGGGGGTGTAATAACAATCGTAAATATAGGAAAGATTGTTAGTATTTATCATTAGTTTGTAATTATCTTGTATCCATGTTTATCTCCTTATTTGTATTATATATTGAGAGATATCAATGAAAGAGATTAAGGTTGATCTCCTAATAATTATAACCTTTCACCACATATGTGTGCAAAAGTAAAAAAGTGATTGTTGATTGCTAGCTAGTTTGAACCATTTAATGTATTGAGTGTATGACATTGCATTTGACATACAATGATATGAAGTTAATTAACGTTACTTTAGGCAACTATGCAAACCATTAAAGGACGACTTTGTGGGCACATATGTTTAATGTTTATATAATTACTTGTAAACAAATGTAATAGTTCATGATACAAGTTTAATTGTATTAATACGATTTGGCGTCATTTAACTCGGAGCTAACGTGGTCTAGCAATACTAGTGCTAGATTCGGTATACCATATGTCATTATATGGCGGTCTTGGTTAGAAGAGAGTCAACATCGGAGCTCTAGACTGTCCGCTGTGTGGTGAGGCGGAAGAAACTGTCGACCATCTGTTCGTGGCTTGTTATTATGCTCAAGAGGTGTGGGACTTTATTGCAAGCTGGTGTAGAATTCCGAGCCTGTATGGTTTTGAAGCAAAGGATATGGTTGATGTATGGAAGTCTTGCATTGGATCGAAGCCGTGGAAGCAGCTTGTATATTCCATTATCCAAACTGCTCTATGGTGCATTTGGAGGTCAAGAAACAATGCAGTTTTTAACCGGAAGCGGCCAAGCATTGTCGGTACAAAGGAGGAGATTAGAAGATTCGGGTATGTGTAGATCAAAAATAGGGCTAAGCTTGGTGATTTATCATGGGATCATTGGTGTAACTTTGATGTAATGTGTTTTGGTGTATAAGTAACTTTGGTGTAATTGGTGGGGGTTAACATGTTAACCCTTTGATGAATAAAATGTTGGACGTTCAAAAAAAATGTCATTATATGGCGGATGTGACAACATATGGTAGCCAATGATTTTGTTCGGCTGGAGATTATTATTCTCAAGTTGACATAACTTCGATATTAACAATCATATACATGTTTATTTCATTAAACATGCTAATACATTCACAAACCTTGACATGGAAATGGAACTTATCATGAGAGAGATTCAGCGAAGCTAGAGCTAATCAAAGATAACTTAACAATAAAGAAAATTAGTGGGGATGCCCGCGCGTTGCGGCGGGTGTCCAACTTATATGAGATTCGATCAATTACAATGCGTATTACGAACCACAACCTGTGAGCAGCTATGCCTTCATTTGTGTACAGTATTTTCAAACAGATTTGTGCGCATTAATTTAGGAGTCATCAAGTTGCCTTCATGTCATCTCTTAACGAAGAATGATATAGTTTGTTATGATTTTGAAAAAAATCAAAATTTATATACCCAATGAAACGAATATTCTAAAAGGTTAGGATCTAACATCTATATAATAGTTACCGTTCATTTGATTTTGAGGAATAAATAAAGGCAAAACACGTTGAGAAGGTAAGGAGTTAAAACGGGTAATCTTTAATACATTTTCATACAGGTTGGTTCTTATAGCTGACCTGTCACCACATTGGATTAATGAACCTATCTGTCAGAAACTGATAATCAAGAATAATCTTATATTTTATTATTAACTTCTCAAGAATCAAAAGAAACAAATACAACCTAACAAATCTCTCAGATACTCTCAAAGAAACCTATGCAAGCTTTCTAACAAATCTTCAATAAGATGATTTATACAAACACCAAACAATAGACTAACAGGATACACAGATCAACGACCCTAGACTATGAATACGGTGACACCCTAGGTGAAAGAGAGATCGACTCAGAGAATAACAAGTGGCTGAATTTTAAGATACTAAATCTTCTTAGTAACCCTAGAAAATAACATGGGAAGCTCTAGAGAGAATGTGTGAAGGAAGGAAAGTCTCCAGCCACAAAAAATTAGAATTCTGGAGAGTCTCGAGCCTTTTTATATTAGCTGACCAAGCTCCACCGACTTGAGACAAAATAGGCTAAGCACTGCTGTGGTCCATACTTGAATAAGTCCAATACGCCCTTATATCTTGACCAAGCCCATCTCCTTTTATCCAGCAACAGGAGCCCAACATCCAGCCTTTTATCCATAAGCTTCCAGCACACTATATTTCCTGCTACAAGCACCTCCAAACCGGTGCCCAGCTTCAAGCCACCCAGACCATCTCCAAAGCGCAACATCCAATAACATGTAACATAGAAGACATGTTTATAAATAATATGTAAAACCTAAGGTATTGAATTGAAGTTTAATATAAGTGTACATATTTTTAACACCCCCCCTCAATTCAATAACCAAATATATCAAATAAACTAAAGTTTTTACATACCTCAACATGATGAACAAATAAAAATTGAACAGAGTAGAAACTTCTTGAGTTCAGATTTGATGTTCACAGATCGATCACAGATTTTTCATGTATTCTTGACATACATCACACATACAGCAACAAAGGTGTGTCATAAAGTCCCCACATGGAGCTTTTACTCGTTGCCAAATAGGAGCACGAATTGATAAGACCACATATGATGCAATGTGTTAGGCATTGGTCCTAGGAAAGTGTTGCGTCCCATGTCAAAAAATTGGCATCTCAAAGGACTCATAACCAAATTTCCAACAAACTTGATACATAAATCTTCTCAAACACTACAGATCATCAACACAATGATCTGGGCAAAATCTCTCACATGCTTAATACAAAAGACTCTAAAATACCGAAAGAATCTAAGCAGAAAGATAATCTGAAAAACTCACAAAATTATCCACGAAACTCTAAATAAGAAGTCTCTGGAATAATAAGAGATACAAATGGATCTATATTTCTCTCTCTGCATCTTATTTCAATACATGACAATCACTTCATTTAACAAACTATAAAAGACAACATTTGTCCTAAAAATTTAGTTTTGAAATTCTTTTGAAGCAATTTATAAGAAAGATGCAAAGTTCCACATTGTGATATTGACTTCTGAAAAATGAATTTTACCAAAAAAAATCTTTCTGATTTACACACACGAGACTAGAGAATTAAATACTCCATTTAGTATTTGTAAAACTTTTTTTAATCTCATATGACTAGACTAGAACACCATTCATACTATGCATAGATTCAAAAAAGAATAAATGCAGTACAAAATCCTAATCGCCAACAATGAACGAGAGAACAATATGACTCAACTATCTAGATAAAACAGAATCCATGTCTCACATCTTATAAAGAACATAATGACTAATTTGAATAATTTCAAAATCCTTGATTAGATAAAAAACTTTTTCAACTTTACAAGAACATGAATCAACTAGAAATGAACCACACAATTCCAAATAAATCTGACAACAAAGAATCACACGACTCTACAATCTACATCAGATCACAAGGATACAGTCAAGTATAACTATGGGATGAATACAAAAATCACACGATTTTAACCCGAAAACAATTTTCCCACATAGAAAAAAAAAACACAAGGCTGTACAACGTTCACTTATCACATGATTAAAAAAAGCTTTTTTATTTTTCCAAAAAAAATAAAAAAATTAATTTGAAACAAGCAAAAGCTTTTACAACTTCACAACAAATACTGAATCACAAGATTCAACACAAGTCTGATAACAGTAGAACAACATGATCTACAACAGACTACAAAGACACAGCCAGACAAATTCAGATTGAACACAATTTGCAACCAGAAAATCTCACAAGAGACAACATATAAGGCTGTAAAAAATATAATCTTGACACAACCGCTGGTTAAAATATGTCTACCACATGGTTCGACTAACCAAACAACAAGATTATACACACATTGCATATAGACCACACAAGACCATCATGATATGTTTAAAGCCTATATCGAAACCAAGAGTCACATGACTCATAACATGTAAACACAGTTACAGCCTATACAAATATGATAAATGTTCAAAATTTCATTAACACAAAGAACACATATAAGACTGCAACAATTACAAGTTCAATCATTAGAACATAAACAGAAACCAACCGGAACTGCTTATACATTATTCTCTAATCTCTACGGTTCATGTCATCAACAAGACGAACATACAAAAAAACACTAACATGATCTAACGGACACTTAAACCTACAACATGCAGATTTTATTTTATAATCCTAGATCTAGTGCCACTACCAGAGATTACAAGAGAAAAATACACATGACATACATGTCAAACAAAACCATCAAGATACGAGTTTATTTAACATAAAAAAAACTCATCAAGATACGGTCAAACAAAAACATCATGATACGAGTTTAATTAACAAAAAACTCATCAAGATTTAGTTGGAACTGATATTATAAACAAGAACCACACGATTCTATATCAGTAAACAAAGTCACTTGAGACTGCTGCTACTAGCAACATATAACAAATAACCAAAGAAGTATACAACCCTAAAACATGCAAACGATTACAACTGATACAAATCAAGACTCTCTCAACAATCTCACAGATCAACACAATCTACACGAAGACACTGATTAGGCACCAAGAATCACATATACGAAAAATAACTGTGACCACTAAACAAAACCTAATCGTCTGCTAATGAGAGAAAGAACGAGAGAGACACAAAACCGTTTTGAGTAGGGTTCAAGCAAGAACAGACATCCTAAAGTAACAGCAAGATAAAGATAAACCGTGCACAAAAATAACAAGGAGTACAAGAGAAATTAGTATGTATCTATGACACCTAATGCTCGTCGAGAAGCTACCGAGTTCATCATCCTTTGAGTGTTGCTACCTAACGCTCTTCGCATCTCCTTTTCACAAAGACACAAACCATGAATACAAAATACATGGTACAAAAAAAATGTAACGTTGACCATCATAGATTTTTAGAAAACCAAAGTAGAATTAAGAATTTACTAAATTCCAATTTCATTAACAATAATGAGACACAAGAGCCAAGAGTATAACAACACTGTCACAAACTAAAGATTTTTTTAATCAACAAAAAAATCACAGTCTTTGTAAACTAGAATAAATCTTCAAAAGAACTAGACATTTTCAACAAAACTTTTAACATTTGTAAGAAGACAGTGTCATCATTAACCCCCTTTGACACAACGTTAAACTAATAAGCAAATTTTTCAACCGAAAGTTTTAGCCATTTATACCAAAAAAAAAAATTAGCATATTAGAATTTGGCCAATGTGTGGAACCCATCACAACTTTAGAGTTTAGAGAGAAAAATTCCCTCAAATATCACTGTCTAAAGACAAAATTTTATTTAAACAGTCACCACAGTTAAACATTCCACGGGAAAAAAAACAATTGCAAACAAAAAACTCACAAGCATAAACATATTGACATAATTTCTAGAACTGCAATTACACTTCTCAAGTAGCAAACTAAAGTGACACACACTAAAATATTGATTGAACCAGTTGACCATATCACTATGCTAACATGGTACAACTAACTATTTATATAAGTAAAATATGATGGTGTGCAGGGCATTATCTTTCAGTGACAACCTGATAACGTATTTAGACAATGATCAAATTACTGAATATCACTTCCTTGTGTATACTAACTTTGAAAATATCAGCTTAACATCAATATATTCACATAAAAAAACTTAATATAGAGTAATTGTTCCATATTAACAAAAAAACACTATTCAAAGTTACCGTTTAAAGGACAACAAAAAAACGGAAAAAAAACGAATTTACCAAACTCAACTGAGTTCCAATGCAAAGTTTGAAAACAATATAAAACCTTAAGTGACCTAATACGAACAACTGAGTGAGTGTTCACAAGAAAGAATAAGACCAACTCTTTTATTTAATCTAAGAAAGCAAATCAATTACTTCCCAGTTCAATTAGCACTTTGGTGAATTCTTTTTTCCTTTAACCAATATGAATAATCCACCTTAAACATGAACAAAACAATCAACAGATCCAGATTCCTTCCCCATCAGACATGATTACTAATCAAAGCAGATATGATCACACTAGTACACATGAAAGCGAAGCCCCGTCGGTGTCAAGATTCCTAGTTCATCACTCACAGGTGCTAGGACATGTCTTAACGAGGGAGCTTTACTACAAAATCTTATCACACTTCAAGCTATCACAATAAAAAAACAAGAGGAACCATAGTTTAACACAAGAAAAACATCCTTTAAGCAGATAACAGATGCAATAATAGAAGCAAACAATCATATGCAATCAAACACAGGATGTGGCTCTTCCTGTTTATCTCAAATCCGGTACCCCTAACCCGATCAGAATACCTAAAACAATAACAAATGAATGAATACTTAAAAAATAATTAAAGAAAGGAAAGATCTCACAAAGGCTCCACCCAAGTTAGGGTCTCCTTCCGGCCAGTTAAGAACTTTAGACTCCAGATGGAAAAAAAACCTCAACGTCTGAACAACCTCATCAATAATAAGATGTTCTTGAAACCAGATCCAAGAAACCACATCCAAACGTTCCAGATCCTTCAAATATTCACCTGATCTAACCAACCCTAATCTGCTTCACACAACGAAACGAGAGACAGCGGAAGACCATCAACAGATCAGAACCTGGCTCTGATACCATGTCAGAAACTGATAATCAAGAATAATCTTATATTTTATTATTAACTTCTCAAGAATCAAAAGAAACAAATACAACCTAACAAATCTCTCAGATACTCTCAAAGAAACCTATGCAAGCTTTCTAACAAATCTTCAATAAGATGATTTATACAAACACCAAACAATAGACTAACAGGATACACAGATCAACGACCCTAGACTATGAATACGGTGACACCCTAGGTGAAAGAGAGATCGACTCAGAGAATAACAAGTGGCTGAATTTTAAGATACTAAATCTTCTTAGTAACCCTAGAAAATAACATGGGGAAGCTCTAGAGAGAATGTGTGAAGGGAAGGAAAGTCTCCAGCCACAAAAATTAGAATTCTGGAGAGTCTCGAGCCTTTTTATATTAGCTGACCAAGCTCCACCGACTTGAGACAAAATAGGCTAAGCACTGCTGTGGTCCATACTTGAATAAGTCCAATACGCCTTATATCTTGACCAAGCCCATCTCCTTTTATCCAGCAACAGGAGCCCAACATCCAGCCTTTTATCCATAAGCTTCCAGCACACTATATTTCCTGCTACAAGCACCTCCAAACCGGTGCCCAGCTTCAAGCCACCCAGACCATCTCCAAAGCGCAACATCCAATAACATGTAACATAGAAGACATATTTATAAATAATATGTAAAACCTAAGGTATTGAATTGAAGTTTAATATAAGTGTACATATTTTTAACACTATCAAATTATTGTTAGTCAAATGGTCAAATCTGGGACATCTAATATAACAGAAAAGCAATGTAGACGTTGTCATTAGTTGTATAAGAGCTGGCGATAAATATCATATCCAGCCTCTTATATCAGTTTTGCTACAAAAGGTATGTCACATGTCTGGTATATATCAAGTGGCAATGTACCCCTAACCATGTTATGATGTTTATAATAAGTGATAAGTTGACCCGAAAATGAAATTTGTTAACATTACCTCTACAAAATTTGTGTGTTAGATTGTTTGATTTGCAGCTTAAATATGAAGAAATATTATCAAATGACAAAAGCAAGAATAAAGGTTAAAATACAAGAATTTATGGTTTTGATTGATAAATCCCTTTGTTATGTACATCAATTTAGTTTAACCAACTATGGTTAAAAAGTTGAATTTTTTTTTTTTTTGCAAAGTATTTGTTATATACGATGTTTGTTGCAGTCTTGATAAGATGAATCAACTGCAATGTAATGTTTCTTGAACATGTTTAAACAACACCCATCAAACAAAGCAATCCAGGAGTCATCACATTAGACTTATTATCATTAGAAGATGTCGATAATTAGAACCCAACGGTCGTCGGCAATCATCATAACAACTTCATCCACTGATGGCGTTATATCAGGAACCCTGATCACACAAGCACGGCCTATTTGAAGCATCTGAACTATATCTTCAATATGTTCTTGTTTCCTTAACTCCATGTCAAACACCTATGTAGTCCATTCTTCACAGACTACCAACTGGGCCCACCTCGGCAGGTCAACCAACTCTTCTTGATACAATGATGGTATCAGTGCTTCGCCAGTCAGGATTTTCAAAATCAGGACCCCGAAACTGTAAACATCTAATTTGTGAGTGAATGTTCAGTTTCTATGACTTCAGGTGCGAAGTACCCAATAAACCGGCATTTTGAAGGAAGGGCAATCATCAATGGAGTTGGGTCTAGATCGGATATGCAGCCATCAAGGTCTTGGGTGAGCAGAATGTTTGAGTGAAATCTTCACTCCAAGATTCCCAATCTAATGGAGTTCTTCCTATTCCTCTGTTACCTGTAAGTAGGGAATGTCGTAAGGAAGTAACATTATAGGAATAAGCCTGAGGTACAATGGGTCAGACGGATAATATTAGAATAGAGAATTTCGACAAATATACTTATGTACGGGACAAGTCGTTTATTTTTTATTTCTAGACAACACGGAGTGGGGCGGGACAAGCTTTCAGGGGGGGGGGGGGGGGGGGGAGGGGGGACACCCCCTCTTCCCCCCACCCCCCCACACCCACTCCGTGTAGGCTAATGGTTGAACATGTCTGATAAAAAAAGTCAATCAAAATGTACCTTTAGTGTATAAATCCTCCTGAAAGGTTTTTTTCTTTCTCCAAAAAGTTATAAATATCATTGAAAGTATATGATTTGCACGGGGCAACTTCATATATATCCCATAAAACTTGCACAATATCCACCCACCAAAACATTAATATCAAATATACCTGTTTAAAATTCTTAAAATTCAATTTTTATCTATTTCATTTAAAATAACTTAAAAATGGCCATTATACCCTTGTCTTCTTACACTCCACATTCTCATATATGAATTCTTTTAATAAACCAACACTAATACCTATGATCAATGTTGGTCTTGTGACAGTTATCCCTAAATATCAACTCTGACAGTAGATTCAAGTTGATGATTGTATCATTTATAAACTATTAAACTGGTACGGGTCTTAACGGGTTAGATCGAGTTCACCTCGTACTCGTTTTTGTCCAATCTCTTCTTCTGTTCTAAAGGAAAAAACCATAATGTTTGCATATAGCTGTCAAATGGGTCAAGTGACTCTCTAAGTGTGTTTTTTTCCTAAATCATTTTGCCCAAAGGTTATGAACACTACCTGAACAATATACTTTTCTAATTGTCATATATAAAAAGTTGGACTAAAGCTATTTATATCTCAACCAAACTTGAATAATCTGTACCAAATCATCAGTATTTTACTTGAAACCGACCTAGCCATTGTGTACCTCTGTTTTCAAGGCTCACCCAGGTGCGCGCCTAAGCTCACTTTTCAACTGAACTATAACATATATTCCACTATTTGCCCTCATGTTTATCCATGATTATGAGAAAAGCCCAAAATTCTACTCGAGTAAGTTTCTAACATTTAGTATTACCCAAAGCCTTTATCTAGGACTACCAGAATTCTATACTACCAATGTAATCACAACTCAAATGCATCATAAGAAAAACAAATAAATCACATTAGAGAATTATCGAACCATTACTCAAAGAAAATAGCTCAAAACCCAAAATCACATTAGTAACCCTTTATGCCAGAAACAATTCTCTTATATATTTAGCACTTAAATTTTACCATGGTTTTAGTCACATTTTCCTATGACCTGTTGTTGGAGTAAAATACTTTTACACCATTCACGGGTGACAAAATCTTAATCCAACTCACAACTCGTCTACATGTTCCAGTGATCATACAATATAAAACACACTTTTTTTTTGTCGAGCATCATGTTTTTAGTAATACCTTTATGCTAGAAACAATTCTCTTATACATTTAGCACTTAAATTTTACCATGGTTTTAGCCACATTGTCGTATGATCTGTTGCTCTATTTTGCTCATTATTAAATCACCATTTTATGGGTCATACGAGCATGAGCTCCCTTATGTGTCAACAGTACTAAACAAATCATCAACTCCTGATGAATACTTATTTCTCATTTATGGTTTTCACTACTTAAGTCATTTTGTTTCTAGTCAATTAACACTCTTTTAGTTCCCCTTTAAAACATCTTTAAGTGTGATGGAATAGGAATTTGTTACACTAAGATATAGAATATATATATATATATATATATATATATATATATATATATATATATATATATATATATATATAAATAATCTAAGCATACCAAATACATGATACAAATTTCACATTTTTAGCATCTTATCATAAATCTCAGAACTCTTGAATGACTATGACACTTATTAATGTTTATTTTCTCAATATATCTTCACACATAACATAGATTACATCCATTACTAAACTCTTGTTTTATTTGACCCGTTTAGAAGATATTTTCTTTAAAATGGAACCCTAATTCATTCAACTCTTTTGATCAATAAGTAGTTAGTACTACACATGTATAAACATCAGATCATACCTGATAGTTTTATTCCAGTATAATCCATATCTCATATTCTTAAAAGGAAAAACCCACACTTTCTGTTTGCAGTGCGCCCTCGGTGACATTAGGCGCTAACGCCTACGCCTTACGCGTATGCACACTGTTTTAGTAAAATTACTAATTCAGTTCGGGTCAAATCGGGTGTTGCCCAAAATAAAGTTGGAATGAAAAAATTACCAAAAGAGTTTTTCTTAATTAAATTATAAAAGCCGACAATTTTTGCAAAACCATGACCCATACATTCAGGATCATCTGAAACAATTCAAAATAACAAACAACCACACATGCATTCAAGATTACGCATATCAGAATACGAAATGACTCAAAACTACAAACCAAATATTAAATGTTTGAATAAAAGCATGGAACTAATAAAGTTTGTAATTCACCACTGGAAAATCAATAGACCTAACCACTAATTCTCCCTTTCAAAACAACAGTATACAATATTTTACCTTGGAATGCAGAAAAACCAACAGCTCCGGCGAGTCATCCTATCTGCATAAGCAAAGAAATGTAAACAACAAAGAGGAAAGAAGTAAGGTAGATGTGTTTTGCATTCATGAAGAACAACGGTTTCAAAGTTGTATGAGTTGTTTCACTGGTTTGTACAAATTGCTTTAAAAGGCTGTAACGGGAAATCCAAGAGTATGAGTTTTATTGAAATTTATTGGATGTTATGAAGGAGCTTACATGTGAAGAGAGATATAAAGTGTGTATTACTAACATATACAATGTGCTTTACATCTTGTACATAAGGGCATAAAAGGAAGAAAAGTGGTAAAGTTTAGAGAATTACACTTGTGACTTTTAAGTTGCCATCTTAACTTTGACATTTTGGACCTTTTTACCCATGGCTCCTCCTTTATAATGTATTTATAGATTTATAGATTATAGATTATAGATTATAGATAAAAGCTAGTATAAATGCAGTTAAAATAAAAAAAAACTATATCATGATATAATGGGGCTAATGACGTAAGTGCAAAATAGGTCTTAACATCAGGTATGGTATTATAGTTTTGGGCCGTAAGTTCCAAACCAACCCACTTCTTCAACCCAAATGGGCCCTTTAGGTCTTTACACACACCAAAACTCACCATATTTGAATCAATAAAGAGATTTATCTCACAAAAGGGGTCATACCACCTAGGCTGAGGGGTGTGGAGGGGTGAAGGGATCGGGGATCCTACGTAAACTGCCTCTCTGATGGTGAACACTGCCCCCACCTATTATTCGGTGCAATCAAGAAAATCTCCCTCTCTTCCCGGATTCTTTCTCTCTATCTCTCTCTTCTATTTCTCTCTCCCTCTCTTCCCCGTTTGGAGGTGACGTGGCTGTCGAGGATTGCTGATCACACCCCTCAGCCTTATACATAGGGATGATGAACCCCAAAGCATGATTGATATACCTGAAGCATGAAGTATCTGAGACGGGTATATCCAATATTTGATGGGTATGAGATCAGGTATTGGATTGGAAAAAAAATAATTTACGAGTATGGAACTAGGTGATACTTGACCCCATTTATTAAAACTATATATCCAGTTAACCGAACCATATACTCGAAAAATTTTAAATTTTAAATTTGTAACATGTTTCCTTTTAGAAGCTTCATTATTTGTAACATAAACTTTTCTTTTGGAATTATACTTTGAGATATTATTTATGTTAACATCCTATAAAATACAAAATATTTTTTTGAGATTAATATTATAATATATCTACATTTTCAAACATGTCAAATATTATTACGATGATGATAATATGTATGCTGTTTATCATAGTATAATCCAAATATGTACTTTTTATAACACTAACGGGTATACTTGATACCCAATAGGTAATAAGCCGGGTATAGGACATCTTTACAACCGAGTATGAGTACAAGATTAGCCATACCCAATTCATACCCGACCCATAACTATCCCTACTTCTACTAAGAAGACTCGAATGTTATTTACACGTGCTTCTTGACTATTCTCCCCCAACCAACTCCGTATATCCTTATTATGACAACCTTTTAAGGATCATTAACTTGAGCGCTAGAGGGTGTTCCTAGGGCTTCGACACTAGATCACCTTCTAACAAGTTCTTTATGTGTTGCAGTTCGGATCAAAGCTCGCTAGCCGATGGATGGGTGTTAGAATGAGGATTAACAAGTTCGAATGTTAATGACTATGTGTGTTAGTGTCATTAATTGTGTTGAATTAGTTGACTACGAGTTCTTGTGTTATTGTAGTTAAAACGCACATGCCGAGGCAATTATGAACGAAAGGTTTTGGGGTTAAACAAGGAAGCATAAGAAAAGTTGGTCCGAACCTACTCTGGGGTCGTAACTTACAGCCCTGGGCCGTAAGTTACGGTTCACTCTGAACCAACGTAAAATGGAGCCGTTGATCAGAGAGTGTTAGATGTAAACTCCATACCGAGCCGTAGCTTACAGCCCCTGGCATGGATTATGGGAATCCATAATATCTAGACCATTAACTAATAAAATCACAAATTTAAACAAAACACAGTAAATAAATAAGTAAAGTATTGAGGCTCTAATCCACAACAATGCCAAAAGGTTTAGGATGCCAATTACATGCACGATGTTATTTGTTTTCCACCAACACATTTCAAAGCGAACAACACATGACCTTATCAAACATAAGATGAATTTTGCAATACGTGAACATAAAACCTAAGCGTAAACAGGTGGTGGCGGCGAGCTAGATTCAGGTGGAATCATGCTACGAGGAGGGCTTTCCTTTGGAGATGGTGGCGTTCTTGGATCAGTTCTGAGTGTCCCGTATTCACCTACATTACCCAATATCAATTACCATCATATATATTCAAAAAAACTATAAATACAAAAGTATGATATGTCGAAGATGGTCATTTTTCTAGTAGTGTAAAGTAACTATATATATATGATAGAAAAAGACTGATGGTAAAATTAACAAACCTGCGGTAATGAAAAGAAACTGCAAAATGAATATGATAATAATGAAGATGAAGATGGAAAGACTTCTCACATTAAAGTAGGCCATGCATGGAAACAACTAAAACTGAACTGCTCATTTGATTCAACGGCCTTTATAAGTATACAAGTCAACAATAGAATATGAACTATAGTTGATATTTTATTATTTTTTATTTATTAATCAAATTAATGGTACTTCGAATGGTACTTCATTAGATTATTGCCTATTTGGACCTATTCATACCTAATGACGGGCAACAAGCATTATGTAATTTGTTGATGTGATCTCTCAATGGCCATTGTCAACACTGAACAACTTATATATATAACAGAAAAATATGTATGGATTGAACTATGTATACTTTTAAAGGCATTACACGTCATTCAACTAAAATATTTTTGGTTATATTTTTTTTAATGTAACATTTTAATTATTTGATAATTTTCACTCATATTTTTATATGCGAGAAGATATGTCGTTGTAAAGGACAAATGAATTTACTATGATATCTACTTAGAGGGACGAGACACTCCACGATAAGTGGGGAGCAGTTACTGTTTTCTGGTCAGCAACACCGCCGTCCGTCACCCCTTGCGGTTTGATTTTTTTTTTGGTGTTTCTCAGTTGCTTATTCCGAGAGGCAAACACACAAACACACAAATTCAGGTTTTTGACCATTTAATGCTCCGGGTTCTCCTCCAATAGATTTAAGTGTTTAATTTATTATAAATTAAAAAAATAAATTGTATTTTTTTTTAATAGTAATCAAACTTTCTAAAGTATAATAATATTAAACGCCAATTATTTTTTTCATGTGTTAAGTCATTCAACTTTTATTAGTTGTTACAATCTTGTGAATCTTTAAATTTTTAATTCTATATAAATGTTTACTTAAACAATTAAATAGAAAGAGTTAAGTGACCTAAATAGGATGTATATAAATCTTGCTTTAAGTAACATTTATATAAAATTAAACGAGACGAAAAGTGCTCATGAACACAAATGAACACAAACGAACACAAAGTGTTTAAGAATGAAAACAAACACCAACGGGATATATATTATCTTTCTTTAATATCGAATTCACATACATACATTTACCTATATAAATTGTTTATTTTTTTATTTGGGTACAATAAATAAAAGTAAAAGAATATCAATACAAATTTATAAAAATTTAAAAACCTTATTAAACTAACGAACATAAACAAACGGTCATAAACGAACACGTTAACGAACGTTCACGAACATAAACGAACGAACGTGGCCTCTGTTCATGTTCGTTCGTTTAACTAAACGAACAAATTTTTTTCGTGTTTCGTTCCTTTATAAACGATACGAACACAAACAAACTTCCGCCGAACGGTTCATAAACTGTTCGCTAAAAGTTCTGCTCGTTTGCAGCCTAGGGACTTGTAATAAGAAACTTAAGTAAATATAAACTAATAACAAACAAAATCTAATGTAAAACTATATATTAAATGACTCAAAATAGTGAAATTGCAAAGGAAAAAGAAAAAGGATGTGTTTTGAAACACATCAATACTTTAGTGAATATATTGTTAGACATGTAATGTTGTTTCCCAAGATGATAAAAAAATGTCATTTTAAACTAGAAAAAAAATTACTGAAATCGTCCTTTATGTTTACAGCATTTTTCAGCGTTGTCCTTTAACTTCAAAATTGATAAGAATCGTCCTTTATGTTATAAAATCTTGCAGGTCTTGTCCTTTAGGCCTAACCTGGTTAGTTTTTGTGGTTAAGTCTGGTCACGTGAATGGCAGGTGAGGGCAAAAAAATGAACTTTTACTTCTGAATTCATTCCCCCATTTAGTCTTTCTCCCTCTTTCTCTCTCTATCTTCATTTTAAAACCCTAATTCACAAGAATTTCCAATTCATTCTTCAATATATCATCAAAGAATATCATTTTACATCTGAAATAATAATAATAATAATAATAATAATAATAATAATAATATAATAATAATTGTGAACATCTGTGGTGGGATTAGGACAGGAAGTTATAAGCGACGGTGAAGAATGAATTGGAGGAGGTCGGTGACAGAGAGACGGAGGAGTGTGGTGACGGAGGTCGATGAAGCAACATGGAGAGTTGAGGAGCGGTGAAGCAACATGGAGAGTTGAGGAGGTCGGTGACAGGAGAGACGAAGGAGTGTGGTGGGCCGACGGTTATTCTTGAGACAGTTCAATCAGAAGCTTCAATCGACAGGTTTATGTGGTGGTGTGGCAGGTTTGTGGTAGAGGTTGATTGCAAGTTTGGGTTTCAATCAGAAGCTTCAATCGGCGGGCTTCAATTAGAAGCTTCAATTGACAGGTTGATTGTAGGTTTGGGTGTTGGGGGGCTATTCGTGGCAGGTTGTGGTGGTGGTGTGGTGGCAGGTTAGTGGTAGAGATGGTGGTGTGGCCTAGTGGTGGAGGTGGTGTGGAGTGGGTGGCTTTATGAAGAATGTAAGTGGTTGGTATGATAGAGATGATAGAGATGAGGGCATAACTAGGGGTGTTCATCGGGTTTGGTTTTTCGGTTATCGGGTTATTCGGTTTTCAGTTGTTAAAATATTACCCGATAAACCGACCCAATCTAGTTTAATGGTTATCGGTTATGGAGTTAATTGGGTTCGGGTTTTTTCGGGTCGGTTAAATGGTTATCGGTTTAATGGTTCGGGTGTTTTGATTACATATTTCCAACCATTTGGGTTGCGTATTTCTATCCATTGGGGCTACAATATGTGTAAAATAAAACCACAACATGGGCTACAATATTTAGTTACAAATTTGGCTACAAAAAACACTCTCCGATATACATAAAAATATGCAAACCGGATCATTTTGAATAGTTCGGTGTCACACCCCAACCGATGGCAGAATACATCGGGGCGAGACTTAGTGGTAGATTGTTCAAAGACTTCATGACACTAGAATTTGTGACAATATAATTTAAAGGTAGATTTTCATTCATTGAATAAATATTGTCTAAAGATAACCGAAATACAAATTGTTTCATGAAAAGGGAAGTACAACATCAAAACATAGAAATTTAACTAGCTGCGAGTTTCTAGTCCATTCCTAATAGTTTTCTTGATAAACCTGCATTAAACATTCCTGCAACATGTATAAAATATCCGTCAACACATAAAGCATTGTGGTGAGCATACTAGTTTTGAGTCTAAGTACATAGTATAAGAAAAGTTACTCGAATCATCATGTTATAGGCATATGCAAGTAGAACCATACAAACGGCAACAACACTTGATAACACAAAAGACTTTTAAAACTTATCAAGACCCATAAAGGGGGCGGCGTGTCAACCTATAGCGCTATACATGTAAGGTGGGTTGTTGGCTAATCGTACATTTGTATGTAAGACTTAGAAATTCTAGCATGGCATAGCATATGAGCATTTAGATTGAGCATAATAGTTTAAGAGTATGAAATCGTTTAAGTTTTGATAGTGATACATGTTGAGCCCCAAAGAATAAAGAATAAAAGGGGGACAAGTTTGAACTCACCTTTGGGTGCGTCTTGATATAGTTCCAAAGATAATTCTTGGTAGTTTAAGCTTTAGCTCCCGATATTAACTAGAATTAAGAATTAGAGTTTTAGGTTCGAGTTTTAGATTATAGATTCACGAGAGTCATGCAAGCCTTTTAGGCAAACCAAGCACAAATTGCCTTTAGGGCAATCCAGATGGTCATGAGATTAAGTTAGACCAAGCACAAAATCATCATAGATGATTCGGATGGTATAAGGTTAGGAATGTGAATCCATTTGATAGGTTCATGTCATAACCACTTCGTTTATGGAATAAACGTGGGTTTTGGACACGGGATTTTCCCTTTTCTAGTGTGGATAAATCCGTAGCACAAGAAGGGTCAAGAGAGTTGGTAAGGTAGGGTGTAACCACAAACCTTCCAAAGATTAATAATAGGATAATAAGATAGAAGATTGAAAGTAAGTTTATAATAATACATAGTATAACCAATACCATAGCACAAATCCATCTAACATTAGATTGTTAGTGGACTTGGTTGGTTCCTTCACAACAAACATTCTTAGGACATAAAAAAAAACAATTCAGAAAATAAACCCATTTGGGACCTCTTTTAGGTGCTCTACCCTTATCACACTTCTGTGGATAAACATGGGAAGATCCTAGAGGCTTCTCCAAAGAGTTTTGGATAGAAAGAGAAGGAAAATTAGAAGAATAGAGCAAGTTTGAGCTTAGAACTTACTGATTATGTTTTCAGAAAGTTTGCTCTATAAACTTGAAGATTAGAGAGTGTTTTAGGGAGATATGAGATGAACAAGAGATTATGGAGTGGGGAGGGGTTGTATTTATAGGTGGGGTGAGTTGGTTGGGTGTTTAATGCACTAATTAAGGTGGTTGGAAGGAGTTTAGGTAGGGGTGTAACTTTAATTACCATAAGGTGGTCATGGTTGTGTAATGTTACTGTTTCGGATATAAAAAAAAGGAACGATAGCAAAAAAAAACTTAAAAACAAACGAACATCCATGTGATGTTGTTCTTGTTTTTTTGAATTGAAAGTCAACATAA
>JAUTDX010005470.1:0-32270 GCA_030844895.1 Ambrosia x helenae | reverse complement strand
TTTTGATATATGTTTTAATTTTTTGCATAATGTAACTGACTAGACTCCTGGTCTTGTTGTTCAATTATAAAGACAGACTATATGTGCAGAAATAGAACTCGCAACATATATCACAATCACACACACAACTCGATCGCTGCAGTGCCAATTTTCAGACTCAGTCCAGTTCCGGTTTCTTTTCTTTTCAGGCAAGTGGGATAGTCCGCAGTGCACCATCACTGTTGAACCGGTGTACCCTGGGAACAGACGACGAATCTGTCAAACACAAGCCTGGTTCTGTTAATGCGTTTATTTCTTTCTGTTTGTTTCTTTTGCAGAATCTGATCGGTCTCCCATTTTGCTGTAAGTAATCTAACATTAGATATTAAATTATGCACTCTATAAAAAAATTAAGCAACCATGGCACAAAGTTTAAAATATTACAATCCCACAAGTCAAGCTTGGTGAGAGGGACAAAGGTTTCCTTATAGGGAAAGATATATGAGGAGCATGTTGTCTTTTCTATTCTGGAGAAGTTACGAGTTGTACTTGAAGAAGAAGAAGAAACCCTTTGGCTAGTTATAAATACCAACCCTTGGGTACACCAATACTCCACGCATATACAAGACCTCACTCTTATACTTGTAGCATTTACTTTTCCTTTACTTCTCGTGTTGTATTCCATTACTTCCCTTTGTATTTCATTGTACTTCCCTAGTTGTAATATGCATTTCTGATTTCCCCTGTGTAAGTTGAATACCACTTGGCTTTGGACCTTATAAGGACACTTGCAGGCCCGGCTCAAGCCCAATTCAAATGAGGCTTTTGCTTTGGCCTCCAAGTTCTAGGGTCCCGTAATTTTCCTAATTTTGATTATATATAATAAAAATAAACCTGCATTAGAGCATATAATGGAATAGCTCAGTTGGTTAGTGCATGGAGCTCTTAACTAGAAGGTCAGAAGATCAATTCCTCCTTCCAGCGATTTTTTTATTTTTTTCAGTATTTTATTTTTTATAAATAGGGCCCCGTATTTTTATTTCGCTTCAGGCCCCCAATATGGTTGAGCCGGCCCTGGGACACTTGTCTCCTTATATCAATAAAACATTCTTGTTCCATATGCCATAATCGTTGTATCAACTGCACAACATGTAAATAATTACGCAACTTATATAAAATTATTGTGTAACGTATATGAATGACGCAACCTACGTTAAGTAAACTTATATTTAATTAGATTTTAATTAATTTATTGGTCAAGGATATACAAAAGATAAAACTAGTTGAAATTTATCAACTTTTAAAGTCAGTTTGATGAAGTTTATTAACTAAAAAATGAAAGTATAATTTGACTAGGAATTACAATTGGTGAAACCTTTTTCAAGATCATATCATTTTCTTCAAACCTATTCATAACCACAAGCTAAATAAACAAAAGTTAAAATCATAACCCATCTGGTAATTTAAAGTGACAAGTTACCATATAAAAACTTTAATATATGTGTGTGTTAAAATTTGGTTGTTGGTAACTTGGAGTCATAAGAGTGGTGTTAAGTGTCATATTGAGTGGAGAAGTGATGAAAGTGCCTCCAATCTCACATAATTGTTTATGACTTAAAATCATAAAAATATATAAAAAAGTAGTATAAGAACGAACATGCTACTATACTTGTTTCCCTCTTCTCTTTAGTCGTGCATTCGTGCCTTTAAAAACTATTTTCTTTGTTCATTCTTGGTCAATTTGAAAAGGTAATGTACCCCTTTAACTTTAAGGTTATGCAAAAGTGCATACCCAAATTCATATAAAAATACAAACATATTCTTTTACGAGTAGAAAATATTTAAGTACATGCCACATTTATAAAATAGTTCTAAACTTTAGTTTATAATCTTAGGTCACGTGAGTACAAATCTATCTCATAAAGAAAGGTGGCAATGTAGCATGAACCGCGGCTTTTGCTACCCAAACTACATATTTAATTTCATAAATACAGCTTAAAGTCTGTTTTTAGTTCTACTTTTGAATATTTTAATAAATAAGCTTGGGCAATCAATTTTTAAAACAAAATATTATTAAAGTTATATATATTGAACCATGGGTTATACCATATTAAAAACGTAAAGAGGGGTCGTGCACACGAGTTGGGGAAAAAGGATCTGGACCCATAAAATCAGATACTAACGAATTAATTGACATTACTTTAAATTATAACTAATTCTGCTTAGATTTATTTATTCATTTACCCATGATATTCTCAGTCGATTATGTTGTAGCATAGCTGATGTGGAATTCTTGAATGATATATCTATATTTTATTTTAAAATTATCATGAGGTAGTAGTATGGTTTTTACCTTTGCAATCCGTTTGCAAGGTTAGATAGTATGTATCCGGTTACTAGTTCGTTGAGTTCATTTTAACCAACTCTAGTTGAGTTGACAAACCGCTAGTGATTGATTTTTTTGTGTTCTTTGAAAATCTCTTTTAATACTTAAGACATTATATTTTATTTACTTTTGTATTTAACTTTTGTTAATTTTATATTTTATGATACTGGTGGTTTGTTCGATGATGCGATGGGTGTTACCAAGGCACTTTTGAGTAGCACAATTTAACTAGACATGCGTTACACAATAATTGTTGGAAAATGGTAGTAAAAACGGTTTTTCATTAATTGTGGACTTTAAATAAGTATACTTATATGCGTTATTTAGATAATTATTTTCTGGTTTGTGTACTACACTGTGGAGAGTATCATGACGAACCAAACCACGTCCAAAATTAAGCTAACATTAATGAGATATAGAGCTTGAAAGTTGTACGTTGCAACAACAAAGACGAGAAAATGGATTGAGTTTTGTCACTTGTCCCACATTGGTCGGGAAACTTTAAGGGGAAATTGTTTAGCTTGAGCCAAACACTAGTGGGGAGCTTTAAGGGTGCGAAGCACCCTAACTCGCACTCACAAACGCCGTGCGCGTGGCGATGAGCGCAATGTGGCGCGTTGAGCCGCCTTTGCACTTCGCACACTCACAACGCCAAGAGTCGCCTTTGTATTTTTGACCGCATGCGTGTGGTTTAGTACAAAGGTTGAAATAGCGTTTGGATCCGCGTTGCGCAAGACTATGTGGTGTCCTGGTCGCGCACGACACAAGTCGATGTGGCATGTGGCGGGTCCGATTGTGAGTCTGTATGGCCCGCAGATGACGTTGTTGCGTGGATGGCTCCAATGCGCATCTGCGTGTCGCGAATTGGTGAGTGAGCAGTTGAAAACGTTGCGCGTCATGTGGCGGTCCGACTTAGGCACGCCTGCGTGCGCACAACCAGTCAGACTAGTCCACCCCACTAACTTAATACCTAGACGGTTTAAGTTCATCACTAAAATCCATTTTATTGGTATTATTACAGTTTTTTACAAGATTTATGATCTTGTTAATTACGATATATTAATTGTAAAAATGTTTCATCTTCTTATCAATGAGTCTTGTGCTCATTTTTTACGTAACGAAGAGAAAAGAATCTCATGACGAAAATCACTAGAAACATTTCCTACTCAATGAGAAGAATACTCTCAAGTGTTCCACAGTTTTTCCTTACTTTTTTATGGACACCAAATAACGCAGTGTTATCTCGAGGGCGAGAGCCATCTCCGCCAGTACATATACTGTTTCGGATGTTGTACCCTGGGAGTCAGACCATCTGAGAGGAGGCCGGATTCTGTTTTAAGGGAAACGTGTCATACTCGTGCCTCAACCAAAACCGTCAATGACTACTTTATTCTTGCGGAAGCAATTAGTACAAGATGGTGTGGGTGAATTTGTTTGAATCAAGATTCAGTAACTTTTAGTTTGTATCTTATTTAGTTATATTCAGTTTTGTAAACGGTATTGTACTTTATTTCCTACGAATAACGAGTGCATCGTTATTATATTTAGTTTTATTATTATTTTAATAAAATAGTGAACCATTTCCTATAATAATTATATTATTAATTTTATGTTCTGGATCATATCATTCAAAAACTTCACCCATGCTAAGTGGGATGATATCGTATAATTTTCAACAACCTCACTACAAAATAATCCTTGTTTTTCTTTTGATGCTTAGGGGGGAGGGGTGCTACCCCTGTTTTTTTTTACTTCACAGATTTACACCAATCCTACACTGCCACATCACTTCACTTATTTACCTCACTAAATCACTTTTTTGGAGGCAACACTTAACTGATTCACTTCACTGAAATCTTTATTTTTTAGTTTCCTTTTTTATTAATTACCGTTTAAAAAAATTTACCGTTTGAATAAAAAGAACCGTTTTGTAAAACTAAAAAAAAATAACCGTTCCATTAAATAAAAAAACATACAAACACCTAATTTTACTCGTCGCCTTCAACCCAATAACGATTCCAATCATATTTTACGCAAACGGTGTACTTTATTTACTAAATTAAAAATAATGAACTATCAACAATTTTAATAAATAAAAGAAGTGGCTTCCTCCATTAGTGTTTGTTGGGCTCATGAGTTGGGCTTAAATTCATTCAGCCCAAAATACATTACTAACCCTAAATATAAATATTAAAAATGCAACTTTGTTTTGCAAACACATGAAACTTGAATATCATTCCACCATGCTATTTTGTTTGGTAAGAGCATTCACAGTAGCTCCTCCATTTTATGTGAGTATGTCTCCAAAATTATATGGGGTGGGTGTGAGTGGTTGTGAGTGGAGAAAAATGGGGAATCTTCGGTATAATTGGGGTTACTTGGGAATCTTTTTAGGAAAACTGGAGGTGTATTTATTTTTTAGTATTTGTTGAAAGTAGTTGTGAGTGGAGGAGAGAGAAACTGTAATGATTTTTAGTGTAATATGTGGTTGTGATTGGTTGTGAGGGAATGGGGAAGCTACTGTGAATGCTCTAAGGTGTAACAAAAATGGGGTTTAACTAATAAAACAAACGGTTTAAATAAAAAATAGAATTATATTAAGTCAAAAATAAAAAAGGCAAGGTTACCAGCACGGTAAGTAGAACCAGAATTTGGTTCACGGGATCACTACGAGCACGGTTGACGGCGTTGTTACCGTGCTGATAGTGGGGTACCCGTGACCAATTCGGGTGTTGCCCCGTCCCCCTAGATATTATGAAGTAGGTAAAGTGCATATCCTTAACATGTCATAATGGGTCCATCCCAATTCAATTAACAAATGTGTAAACTAATCAGGTGCCATAAAAATTACCTATCAAAATTGTTGTAACCAGTCAAGTACAAACCACATCTTCAACATATTGGATGCGCTAACCCCATTCAATTAACAATTATGCAAACTAATGAAGTGTCATAAAAATACTCATTTGACCTGTTCAATAAATAAATAAAAAATACCAATTTGATACAGAAAAATGTCTAGATAGTCCATGTGATTTGATTAAATTTCACATTTAGTCCTTAAGTTTTTTAAATTACACTCTTGCTCCTTGTCGTTTACTCAATCATTACATGAAATAGTCCCTAAAGTGGATGGTCGTTAGTTCATCTAGTTAAGTGTGTGTTAAATGACTAAAAATACCCTTACTAATAAAAAATAATAATTAAAAAGTTATAAAATGAGTGGGGTCCATTTATTTATTGAATGTTGGAAAAAAGTGAGAGCCACCTTTCACTTCTTCTCATATCATATACAAGGTTAGCTTGTTTTTCTAACATACATTTTTCATATGATATACCTAGTTAGTTTGTTTTTCTAACATACATCTTTGTTCTTATTCATATTAGATTTGTCTAACCCAAAAATTTCCCGAAAGATACCTTAGTATTTATATATTGCGTTTTTGGAATTCAGAAGATCTAGGTGTTATTTGTTTTTCTGAAAAATGTATGCGCTCTTATGTCTGTGTCGCGCAGGACACACGCAGACATTGCCATCTGCAGACTGTTTGTTTTTCCGAAGATGTTTCATTAAAAAACATCTACACGAGCTCTTCTTGGTACGGACTTGACCCAGTCACTTTTAAGATCTTTTAAGATGTAGAGAGGGTCAAACACCACCACCCACTGTCCACCACCACCCACCATCCACCGTCCACCACCACCACCCACCGTCCACCACCACCGTCCATACACCATACCACTAGTTTATTTTAGCAGTCAGTCTATAGACGTTCAAAAACAAAAAGTCTTCTTCTTGCAAACTGCATTCTTCTGCAGATGTGGCCCGTAGAGTACAAACATTTTACCTTTGAAAAACAAACAACACCTACTTTGCCAGATTTTTTTTTTTTTTTTTTTTGAAGATTAACTTTCATTCAACACAAGCACCAAAAACACAAGCTATCTCCAAGCCGGAGATAACAAGCGGAAAACCACAACAAAATCCACAATTACATCAAATCAAAGTTAGACCATCTATCCCAATCCACTACACCATGTTTAAACCGATGTTTGTACCAAAGGAAAGCTAGGGTCTTGATGTCCGTCACCGTCTTCACAACGTTGGAATCCACATTAGAAAAAACCTTCTCGTTCCTAACCTTCCACAACACCCAACAAGCGATGATAATGACCCCTTTAAGCACATTTGTTTAATACCTCTCGCTCCACACAATTCATGTAACATCCCCAAATCTTTCACATGAAACGCATAGATATCCGGAATGCGACACCATCTAGCAATGCCAATCCACACTCCGGCCGACAACACGCACCCCGTGAAAAGGTTTTCCGCAGACTCTTCCTCATCATCACACCATTCACACATCGGATTAGGCACGTAAATACTTCTTCTAATCAAAGCCTTCTTTGTCGGAATACGATCTAAATAGAGCCGCCACATAAAATATTGCATTTAAGGGGCACCCATTTACTCCACACGAACACCTCCGTACCAGCAGAAATCAAACGGACCCTTCAACCATTTCTTCACTTCTGAAACGGCAAAATCTTTCTGCCTGCCATCATGCCACACCCAAGAGTCCCTCCCAGCAACCAAATCAACCGAAACCAGCAAACCTTCCGGCCTCCTCTTGTCTTCGATCTCCTCATTAGAACTAAGCATGCGTTTCCAGTTCCAACATATAGTTCGGCCAGCCCCATTGTTCATCACTCGATCACAAACAGTAACACCTACTTTGCCAGATGTTCACATAAATTTCTTAAATCCAAATAAGTAGACTTAAATATATCTAAAAATAGAAAGGAAAACACTAGTACAAAAAAGATCAAATAAGACGGTTGAGGAAAACTTTTTAAGACGGTTGATCAAATAAGACAGTTTAGGAAAACTTTTTAAGACGGTTGATCAATAAGACGGTTTAGAAAACTTTATTAAGACGGTTGATCAAATAAGACGGTTTAGGAAAAATACGGTTTCTATGACAACCATAATATATTTGAGATTTGAAGTGTCTTATTTGATTTTTCAAATATAATAATTTAATGGAACCGTCTTGTAGATCGTGGGTCTCATGATTTTTCAAAATATACCGTCTTATTAGCTCATTTTTTATCAACTAATAATAATAATTAAAACACTGAACTTCAAATTAATAAAATCTTTTTGAAGTTGTTAAAGAAATATTCATTCGAAACCAGCAATAGTTCTGAAAATTCAAAGTCACGACAATAGTTCTAAAATCTAACAACACACACATATATATAGTTTTATAATATGTTCATCGATTTCATTAAAGTCTACATATTCATTCTGAAAATTCAAAGTCACGACAATAGTTCTCCTTTCAACTAGTAGGGTATGCATCCTCTCTTATCTTCTTTACTTTAGTCATAAAACGGTGGGATAGTTTAATATATTGATTGATATGTGATGTTAAACTTTTACAAGTATCATCAGTCAAGTTAAGTTAAAACGGTGGGGTTTTTTTGTTAGGGTGTGAATTACACGACTTGAACGTAACATGAATTTAGGGGTTTGAGTTTAGTCTAAACGGGTTTGGGTCAGTTCAGGTTGAACCCGCGAACTCATTTAGCTAAATGGGGTTGGGTTTGGGTCAACCCTGACGGGTTTGCCGGTTGACCCGTTTAACCCATTTATACTATATCTTTTTTACAATATGGTTTATGTTATAAATTAAATTGGTATAAGGTTTTATAATTAAATGCAATGTTTATATACCTTTGTGTTTTTTGTAGTAAACTTTTAATTTTAATATATTAGTTTGCGAAAAAAAATCGGGTTGAACGGGTCGCATTCAGTTCAACCTGCGAATATTCGGTCCGGGTTCGTATGCATGACACAATTTTGGGGTTTGGGTCGTGTTCGGGTTCATGTAAAATTTTCGGGTTTGGGTCAGTTATCTGTCAACCGCGAACACGACCCGTTTAGCGCGCACCTCTACTTTTGTGGTATTCTAATAGATCGAAATTTAAGGATATCTCTCGTGAAAATTGGTGTTAATTTGTATTTAAGTAATTATGTTGTGTAGTTTGATTGACCTGTTTTAGGTTGGTGTTTGTTTATAGTAAAGTTAAGAAAAGTTTAATAAGGATGACGCTTGTTATCTATTTTATTGATTTTACTAAAAGCCTTTTCACTTGAATAAGCAAATTATTATAGAACTAGGTGTATTAATACGCGCGTTGCGCATTTTTTATATGACGTGTTAATGTGGATTTGGTAACCGACAAAGGCATAGAGACTAACCTTGAACAATGAGAAATTCAAAAGTGGCAGCGGCTACGCGGAGAATACCGGGAATCTCCCGCAGTCCGCGACACATGGTGGAGATGGCACACGGTAGATGTGGTCGGTGGCCGGTGCGTACGTTAGAGTGAAGCAACTATTCATTTCGTGGTCGTTAAATATATAGATAATAAACGAACAAAAACCGAACCGTGCGAAATCGGGTAAAAAAACGCATTATGTCATGGGCAAAAATGGGGAAAAAAAACTTAATAAAAAAGTTGGTGACCAAAACGGGAAAAAAACTTAAACAAAAAGTAAAAAAAACATTGTGTGGCCAAAATGAGGGGAAAAAAAACTTAGCAAAAAATTTAGTGGTCAAAATGAGAAAAAAAAGTTAACAAAACCTGCGAAATTGAGAAAAAACGCATTATGTCAGGGCCAAAACGGGAAAAAACTTAATAAGAAAGTTGGTGGCCAAAACGGGGTAAAAAAACTTAAACAAAAAGTAAAAAAACATTATGTGGTCAAAATGAGGGAAAAAAACTTAACAAAAAAATTTGGTGGTAAAAATGAGAAAACAAAAGTTAACAAAAAGAGAAAAGGGCCAAAATGGAAAAAAAAACTTAATAAAAAAGATGGTGGCTAAAACGGGGAAAAAAACACTTAAATAAAAAGTAAAAAAACATTGTGTGGCCAAAATGAGGAAAAAAATACTTAACAAAAAAATTGGTGGTCAAAATGAGAAAAAAAAAAGTTAACAAAAAAAGCAAAAAAAAGGTGGCAAAAATAAAATAAGTGAAACTTACCTATTTAAATGCTAAGGTTTATTAATATTATTATCTAATTATGTTACCCTTCCTGTGGTTCCGAAAAAAATATATAGAATTTTGTGCTCCTAAAATAAATTTTGAGAAAAAGATAACATTTTATGATATAAGTTATTCAATAATAGTTTATTTGACAATAAATACTTATTGTAAGATTAAATGCCACTAGTTCTTCATTATTATTCTTTCATTATGTATTAATTTTTTATTCTATGATGTTTAATTTTCAAGCTAAAATGTATTTATATGAAACAAAAACTTAGTTAGGATCTATCACGGATTATTTTTGGTTCATTCATCATCCACATCATATGTATACACACACATACTATTTCAAATCATATTTACTTTTTGTTTATTTATTCATTTCAGATGGATCGTAACAATTGGATGTATGAAATTAGACGTACTAACCCGAGATTTGTGAATGGCCTTAAAGTTTTCTTAAGATTGCTCAAGAGGATCGTGTGAGAAAAGGAAACGAGTCCATTCCGTGTCCTTGTATGGAATGCAAAAATTTCACTGACTTTAAGGAAATCAATGAAATCGAGTATCATTTGCTTAGAAATGGATTTATGTTTAATTATACTTGTTGGTCCAAACACGGTGAGTCACTTGATAATCGTAGCACAATGTCAATTAATTTAGAAGCTAATTACAATGACGAGAATGATGGTCTGCACGTTAGTGATGACGATGATAATTTAAACGAGGGCAATGATAATTTAAATGACATGTGCAATGATTTGGAAACTAATATTGACGACTATGATCAAGAAAAACTACAACAAGTTACTTTTTGACGCAGACAAACCATTATATGATGGTTGCGAAAAGTTTTCTAAGCTTAGCGCCGTGTTGAAACTCTTCAACTTAAAAACAAGCAACAGTTGGAGTGATAAGAGTTTTACATGTCTATTAGAGTTATTGCATGATATGCTTCCAAAAGACAACGAGTTACCCACATCTGTATACCAAGCTAAGAAATTGATGTGTCCGATGGAATTAGATGTTGAAAGAATACATGCATGTCCGAATGATTGTATGTTGTATAGAAATCAGTTCGAAAAGTATCAAACGTGTGTTACATGTGGTGAATCGAGGTACAAGAGTAAAAATGAAATTGATGAATATGATGAAGATGTGACAAAGAATGGACCACCGGCTAAATTATTATGGCATTTCCCTATTATACCAAGATTAAAGCGTTTATTTTCTAATCCCAAAGAATCAAAGTTGTTGCGTTGGCATTATGATGAGCGTAAGGATGATGGAAAGTTAAGACATGTGGCAGATTCACCTCAGTGGAGAAATTTTGATTATGATTATCCTGATTTTGGTAATGAGGTTAGAAATATACGTTTTGGTCTTAGTTCTGATGGCATCAATCCTTTTAGAAACATGAGTAGCAGTCATAGTACTTGGCCGGTTCTTTTATGCATCTACAACCTTCCTCCATGGCTATGCATGAAAAGAAAATACATAATGATGTCATTATTAATTCAAGGTCCAAAACAACCTGGTAATGACATTGATGTTTATTTGTCGCCTTTGATTGATGACCTTAAAACCCTGTGGAGCCCAGGGGTAGACATGTATGATGCAAATGAAAAGGCTAACTTTAAGTTAAGAGCCATGATTTTTTGCACTATAAGTGATTTCCCAGCATACGCCAATTTGTCGGGATATAGTACGAAAGGTAAACAAGCTTGTCCTGTATGTGAAAATGAAACAAACTCTATAAGATTAAAACATTGCAAAAAAACTGTGTATATGGGACATCGCCGATTTCTTCCGCGAGATCACCGTTATCGAAGATTTACAGAAGATTTTGACGGAAATGAGGAACACGGAAGGGCTAGGAAAGGTTTTGATGCGTTTTCGCGAGTAGAAAATATGAATATTGTTCTAGGAAAAAGAACTCGTACCGAGAACATAGATAATTGGAAAAAGAGGTCAATATTTTGGGATTTACCTTATTGGAAAAGTTTGGAAGTTCGACATTGCCTGGATGTAATGCATATTGAGAAAAACGTGTGTGATAGTTTGTTGGGTTTATTATTAAACATTCCCGGAAAAACTAAAGATGGGATTAATGTACGTAAAGACATGGAAGAAATGGGAATACGTACAGAGCTTGCCCTGTTGAGAGAGCCAAGAGTATTTATCTTCCACCCGCATGTTATACCATGTCAAGAGAAGAAAAAAGAAAGTTTTGTCAATGTCTACACGATATCAAAGTTCCATCTGGTTATTCTGCAAACATTAAGAGACTGGTGTCGATGAAAGATTGTAAATTGCTCGGTATGAAGTCTCATGACTGTCATGTTTTGATGACACATATGATTCCCATTGCAATTCGCGGATTGTTACCTGACGAAGTCCGACATACAATCACAAAACTTTTTTTGTTTTTCAACATGATCCACTCAAAGGTTATTGATCGCAAAGTCTTGGATAGTTGGGAGAGAGATATTTATATTACCCTTTGTGAACTAGAGATGTACTTTCCGCCATCCTTTTTTGATATAATGGTTCATCTAATATCTCATATCGTAAAAGAGATAAGGTCTTGTGGTCCTGTATTCCTACGATACATGTACCCCTTTGAAAGATATATGGGTGTTTTAAAAGGTTATGTGAGAAACCATAATCGGCCAGAGGGTAGTATTGTTCAAGGGTATACTTCCGAAGAGGTGACCGAGTTCTGCGCAGGTATTGATATTACAACATTTATAAAATAATTGAGATTTGTTCAATATAATTGACATTATAATGTTAAATATAATTGACATTATCATACCTAATTTATTACAGGGTATTTGGAAGGTGTTAAAAGCATTGGTGTTCCTAAATCTCGTCATTCAGGTCGACTTACAGGCGTGGGAGGAGTTGGTAAGAACTTAGTCACCCCACATTCTGATGAGTTACAAATTGCTCATTTTACTGTTCTACAACACATGACATGTATTGCTCCGTATGTTAATGAACACAAGAATATATTACGGTCGACCCACTTGCGCAAGTCAGATACTTGGTATACCAAACAACATAACGAGGGATTTTCTGACTGGTTGAAGAAAAAGGTGGAAGAAACATTACCAAACGTTGATGAAACTGTGAAGAGCTTGGGAAAGGGGCCAGATTTTAGAGTAATATCTTACCAAGGGTATGATATTAACGGCTATACATTTTACTCTAAAAAGCAAGATGATAAAAGTGCAACGCAAAATAGCGGAGTTACACAAATAGCCTCAAGTACAACGACCGACAAAACGATAATTGCCAAAGAATCATATTACGGCGTTATACAAGAAATTTGGGAGTTATCATATTATTCATTCAGAATACCTTTGTTTAGATATACGTGGGTTAATAATCGCACTGGTGTTAAAGTTGACGAACATGGTTTTACACTTGTCGACCTTACAACGAATGGGTATAAATCAGAACCATTCATTCTAGCAACTCAAGCCACACAAGTATTTTTTGTCAAAGACCCGTACAAACCAAGATACCATATAGTATTGCAGGTAAACGACGTATTCTTGGTGTTGATGATGTTGACGACGAAGAAGAATACAACCAATTTGACGAATTACCACCATTTTCCGTCGGTATTCAGCAGGGTAAGGACTATACCACCGTTGGCACCTCATACTTACGACGATCTGACCATGACGAAGGGATATCTATCGAAAAATCAGCCAAAACCAAGAAAGGGAAGAGACGGGTATGATGATCTCTGTCACACAGTTAAGAAAGTAACCGTTAAAAAATGAATTTTTAATTAATTCAACTTTACTAAAATAATATGTTTTATTGGTTCAATGTTATATAGATGTATGACACCATATCAAATTCCTAAATAAAAAGATCAGTATGCTATTAAAAAGTTTTAATATTAGTCAAATGCCATTCAAAATAAAAATCACTCATACTAAAAAAATTAAATTGTAACCTCTTGTTTAGGCGGGGACTTTAAGGAATTATTCCCCCCAAATTAAAAGATACCTAGGGTTTTCATCTAAATTAATAAACCCCCCCCCCCCCCTAATTAACATTGCTCTTCTTTTTACAGGGCTAGCTCCTTCCTTTCCACCATCATCAATCGATAATCTCCAAGCTCTCATCTGCAATCACTGTAAGTTATCATCGCTTCTTTGATTTATGAGTATGATTTTGTTTAATGCTGTTGATTGATTTGAGAGTGAGTAGGATACGATTATGCTAGGGTTTATACATGTTCATATAATGCTGGTCGCTAGTCTTTCCTAGCATATAATGTTGTTCTTAAAGTTTATGTATATTTTTTTCATGGAATATTAACAAGCAGTTGTGGACTAATTGAATCAAGCATTATTGATATATAATTATTGAATGTGAGAAAGGAATCAATGATATCAAGAACTGAAAACCACCATTGAAGTTGACAAATCATGTGAAGTTTATATTGAGCACTTAATTATGATTGGTCAAAACTCAAAAGAAATAGAAGCCACGGGTTCTTTTCCTTTAAGTTTTAATTTCCTTTATTTTTGTTCAAATAGAACGACTTAGCTAAATCACTCAAACAAGCTGACATAGTATATCTGTATCCTTTGGTCATTTGTTTTTTTTTTTAGAAATCAAGTTGAAAATGTCTGACAAGAAAAAGAGGGGAGTTTCAAAATGTAAAAAGAAGCTCTTGCATCCCGATGCATCTACGGTTGATTTTGATGAGGAGGGTTATGCGATTGGTATGAATGCAACAAGGTTTATGTCTTGGATTGGTGTAGAGTTTAAAAGAAGGATTCCGTATACTAAAGTCGCTAGAGAGGTAGACTCTGCAGAATTCGAAGATATTTGGAAATATGCTAAGATATTGTTTCTTATTTTCCTTATATTTTGTAATTTGTAATTTTTTTTAATGAATTGGCAAGAACTTTGGAATTCCATGTTGTCATATTTAATTCTTCTTGCTCATGTTTAATTGTTAATTTCAATATGTAGGATATATGGAAGATTCCAAATGATCTCGGAAAAGCTAAAACTTTATCAAAACGGAAGGATATAATGAGGCACTTTCGTTCCACTCTTAGACAAAAATATGTTTATAAAGATGAACCTTCTAATAAAGCGAAAGGCGAAACTCCCTTTAAAGAGTATGACTATCTAGACAGGCAACATTGGGAATCTTTTGTTGCAAGTGTTGATACTGAAGAATGGAAGGTAATTTGTGAATTACTTATTTATTATTATTATTATTATTATTATTATCACTTATTATAGTATTTTATGAAGGAAAAAAGCGAAAAAAGCAAGGAATAGTGCAAAACAAAACATTGACCCTGCGCATGTAGGACGATGTGGCTATATTGGACTGGAGCCCCACGTTGAAAGTAGATGGAATCAACTTGTTTCAAGCTATCCACATTTAGAGGCTATTGGAGAACACCCTTGTTCTAGAAAGTATACGGTGAGTAGAGCGCGTCTTAATCCGGTAACAAAGCTATATGAACTTGGAGAAGACCTAATATCAAATGGTGAATTGAGAGGAACACTTAAATTATTGGTAAGTATTTATATAATTGTTGTATAAAGTTATATTAATCAAAATTTTAACCGTCACACGTTTCTTAACAGTATTTAAAAGAAAAACAGTTGAGGGATGAGGGTTCTTATCACACAAAGGATGTTGTTTTGGAAGTGCTTCGGAAGGGACGCAAGCATACGGGTCCTACACAATGCAAGTTTTCCGAACAAAAAACAAAGAAAAAGAAGGGTGTGGCTGTAGAGACAACGACCGGAGAGATCCCTGGTATTCGTGGCATGGGCCATGTGTCCGATAGTTCGTACAACGAACAACTGGAAATCTTGGTAATCTGTTGTCAAAGTTTGTTTATTTATTCATTTATTTTAGATATATTTACTAAAAGCTACCGTTTATAGTCTATTCAAAAATGTGAAATTCTACATCATGACGACCAAGGTGCTCTTAAGGCTATGGGTTTGGGTCGTGTTCATCCTACTCATGAGAGGGTCATACATGGATGTCCAATGGTAGATGGTTTCGTCAAAGTTCAAGTAAATAGAGTTGTAGAAGGTTACGGATCGACCGTCTCTTGCCAGAGTCATGTATTCCTGGTAAAGTAGAATGTTTCGAAGATGCAAAAGGAAGTTTTATTCAATGGCCCGCTAAATTAATAAAGGTATACTTTATATAAATAATGATTGTATACTGATTTCATTTATTGATATTAATTCTTTTACAAAGTACAGATTTTAAACAAAGATTCATCTCAAATTGTAGAACCGTCTCACCATTCTATGAATACACTTTATAGGCCACACGTAGTTTATATTTATATGTTATTATTTCAGTTTTTTTTTTCATAAATAGGTTGTTTATATAAAAATATGAGTGATACTAGGTGGGTAAGAAGGAAAAGAGTGAAAATGGGTAGTTTGCGGATCCGATCAGCAAGGTTGGTCAGAATGATGCAGAGAGTACAAAACTGATCTGCAGTTCGCTGATTCAATCCACAAACTACCCATTTTGCTTTTTCCTCCTTACCCACCTAGTATCACTAAAAAAAATCCTTATTATTTTTATGATTGCTTGATAAAAAAATAATATGTTTTGCCAATGTAGTTTGATGCAACATCTGCTCACCAAGAACGAACGGATCTAGATGAAAGAAACGAGTATCAAATTTACTCGTATGCATTGCAAGATGAGGATGCTTTTAATGAATTGGTAATCACATTATTTATTTATACATATATATATATATGTGTGTGTATATATATATATATGTATAGATTTATTTACTAATAATATCATTATCGGTTAATGTAGCTCGCTGATAAACAGTTTTCTCAGAACACAATTCAGCATGTTCCTTTTCATAAGCCTACCGAGTTCGTTCACGAATGTAAACCTACCGAGCCCGTTGTTGTGTCCGGACCTTCAAAAGAAAAAACAGCCGCTCATAAACATTTTTCTCAGAATACAACTGAGCATGTTCCTTTTTATAAGCCTACCGAGTCCATTCACGCTTATAAACCTACCGAGCCCGTTGTTGCGTCCAAACCTTCAAAAGAAAAAGCAAAAATATTAGAACTTTTAGAAAAGGCGAGGGCAAGGCCTCAAAGCATATATGGATTAGCGCAACAAGTGGCGATTCAATCTGAGAAAGCCTTGTCTATGGTTTTTATATCGCCGACGGGGATGTATGAGGAACGTATTGAAGAGACTGTTGAATTTGAGGCGGTTATACAGTTATGTGTTAATGGTTGGGCGGATGCTTGCTTTGTGCATTGGTTTACAATGTATGTTTGACTATTTTCTGTTTTAATTTATTATGGTATTATTTTTTACAATATAACCGAGTATTACTAACCTTCTAATGTGTCTTTTCTACTTGTTTTTAGGCATTTATATTCAACTGGGGAACGAGAGGGTTTAAATAATACAGCATATTTTCATCCCCGTTATCTTGAAGGTGATCTTGTCTCAGACGATGGTGAATTTGTTATTGATCGCATCAGAAATGTCATCTCTTTTCACAAGGACAAACAATGGTTTATGGCACCACATATAGTCGGGTATTATATTATTTTCATATTAGGACCAATAAGTTCACACTTCAACCTTCTTTAAGTTATGTTAGAATTTGGTTTTAATTTTTATTTGTCAAGTGTTATTTAAATCTGATGCTTTTCTTACTCACCCAGGAAACATTGGCTATTAGTTTTACTTCAACATCATCCGGTGTATGAAACTTGGAAGGGTTATATATTTGACTCAAGAAAAAACTACAAAGGATGCTTCAGAATATGAGATTACGAATTTATTTGAACAGGCCATAAAACAGCAAATAACGTGGGTTAAGGTTAATGTAAGTTATCTTTCGTTTTTTACACGTTTATAAGTTTATTTATATATTTTAGTTAACTAATTGTTAATTCAATTAATTTTTTGTAGTGTCGTCTACAACCTAACGGTTGGGAGTGTGATTATTGTGTTATGATGGCTATGTATGATTTTGTGATTTGTAATAGAGAACATATGGTAAGTATATATTATATACTCATATTTATATTTGTTTGACTAAAATGTAATCTAACTTTTATCTATCTTTATGTTGTAGCTGATAAATAAAACCACAATGGTTCGCCAAGGTGAAATTAACGAATTTGTAGAGCGTACTTTAAAGGTATTTATATCATCTTTAGGTCACGGCGAGGAGGTCGAGGAGGATGAATGAAGGTAGGTATATTAGCATGCTACTCTTTTATAAGTAATTTTTTTCTTCATTTTTTTATAAATATTTGTTTTGGACCCCTTGAGTGAGGCCTGGAAACACAATCTTTTTATTCATTATATTGGGAATTAATTACGCAGATGGTTAATCACTTTGACCCGTTTGTCCATTTTTATCCCAAGGCCTAGGCGTGCCAAAGGGCTTTTGACAATATAGATCACATATATTGTTAGGGATTCCTAGGAGCGCCAAAGGGCTTTGTATTAACGTTGACTCTAGTTGGCACAACTTGTGTTCTATTTCTGGGTTTGCATTTATATTTCCTCATGCTTCAAACAGTGGGATCCCTGGTTTGTTTTATCTTTAATGGTGGCTAATAACTATTTTTCTTTATGTTTTGATCAGTGGCAAAGGAATTCTAGCTAGATGGTGGTTGAGGGGCTTGCAGTTATGGTGGATAAAAAAGGTTGCATGCACAGGCGGTTTTAAGATGCTTGTTTCTTGTTGGAATAAACTGAATCAGCCTGGATGTTTTTTTTTACTATGTTTATTTATAGTTTTAGACAATTAGACAAAATGGATCATTTACCTATTTTAGCTATGTTATGTTGCTTTTATTTGTGTTAATATGGTGAATCAGCTTGATTGTGATTGAAAATGTGTTAATATGGTGAATCAGCTTGATTGTGATTGAAAGAAAATATGATCAAATATTGTTCAATTAAATTGATGCTAAAATAAAATTTAGTCGGTGAATTAAATTAATAAATTAATGGGAACATTTGCTTGGCGTCTTATTTGCTTTCCAATTTAGAAGCGTCCTATTTGTAAGACTTTCCAATTTAGAAGCGTCCTATTTGAGTCAAACCGTCTTTTTTTTTTGAAAACCTCCCACCTCACCTGCAGCTAGTGGGAATCGAACCTGGCTCTCCAAGGAGAAACCAAGTTCTTTCCACCACTAGACCACAGGGTCATTGGCTTGAGTCAAACCGTCTTATTTGGTTTTCCAATTCAGAAGCTTTTAGGACGGTTATTGTAACCGTCTTTTTTAGTTCTAATACATTTAAGACGGTCAATTATCAAAACGGACGGTATTTTTTAAGACGGTAACAAAAACGTCTTATTTACTATAAAAGTGTCTTATTAGATTCCTTTTTTTGTACTAGTGAAAAAAAACTCAATTCGTTACTTTGGGCTACATTCCAAGCATATGTAAGTACATTTTGTTTTCCTTACCTAAAAATAAAATCATGTTCCTTTTATAATTATATGCTATTTTGCTACAACATGAGTCAAACCATTTCAAGTATATTTGGTGTGTTTCTTAAGCAACAATTTATACGAATTATATATTTTTAAAAGAGATATGTCTTTAATTTATTTATTGTTTGGTAACTTCATTTAGTTCTCTTTAAAATTTAGTTTTTAATCTAACAAAGTTTAATGTTATATATTATTATGATGTAATTATCAATATCGTATAATATGATGCATGATACGAGTTGGTACATTTTGTTGCCTTTTTTAGTTTAGTACATGACTAAAATAGTTATATTATAAATATTATATTACATACAAATTGGTATATTTTGTTGCCTTTTTTAGTTACATATTTAGGGCCAAAGGCATTATAGCCAAGCGACATCTTGGTGGTGGGATAAGACTTAGGGACTACAAAGTCCTGGGTTCGAATCTCATAAGGAGGTTTTCTCATAATAATGAGTTTCCTCCTGAATTGATGACTTGGTGGTGGAATATGATCGCGTGGTAACACTGGTGGCACGATAATACTCCAATGGTTCGTGAGTGATTTCAATTGACCGTCAAAATTAAACCATAAAAACCATAACAAAACAAAACGACAAACCGGTATAAGATGATAAAATATATGGTTTCATGAAGTTTTGCTTATAATAAAATATATTTATGTTGGTATTGAGATGCTAGAAGGTTGAATGATCACATGGGCACTGCAAATATCAGGAAAACATAAAAGATATATATTTGTAAAATCTTAGTTACAACTTGCAAAAGGTGGGAAGAGCACGTGACGGTCACGAGGTTGGTGACCGGCGCCGGGTAACGGAATTGGCACAGAGAAATCAGGTTGATGATCACTCCCCACCCTTGTTGCTGACTCCTTTTCCTTCGTCGTTTCTCCAAACAATTTTTGCTATATACGTATGTTCTTACAATTTTTTTTATGTGAAGTTGTTAATTAGCTTATTTACGCAAACGAACTTGCGTCTTCTAAGAGCATTCTCATCCGGACATCAAATATATGTGACTGTGTCCATCAAATTATATGGGGTGAGTGTAAGTGGTTGTGAGTGGAGGATATAGAGAATATTTGGTGGAAGCACTTTTACCCCCAAATATGAAAAGTTACTGTTCACCCCTAAACATATTTTAATATTTTTAGAAGTGGTTGTGAGTGAGGAGAGAGAAAATATAATGATAAAAGTATGAAAAAGTATTATTATTTTAGAGTTAATAGCCAAAATCGTCCCTGAGGTTTGATCACTTTTGCCACTTCAGTCCAAAACCCAAACCTTTTAAATCTGGGTCCGTAGGCTTTACATTTTTTGCCACATTCGTCCCTGACACTAACCCAGTTAACTTATCTCGTTAACTCTGGGGGCATTTTTGACTTTTTGCCTACAAAATCAAGGGCATTTTAGACATTTTATATTTAAAGGCTAAATAAATAAAAGAAAAAAAAATAAAAACAAAACCTTTGAGTTCATAGTGGTTAAGCTTATACGAGCAGAGAGATAGAGAGAGAGCAGAGAGGAGAGAGAGAGAGAGGAGAGAGAGAGAGAGAGCGGAGAGAGATATAGAGAGAGCAGATAGGAGAGAGAGAGAGCAGAGAGAGCAGAGAGGAGAGAGAGCAGACAACCACCATCAAACACCAACCACCGTCACCATCTCCACTTCTGCAACCCATCAAAACCACCGTCACCATCTCCACTTCTGGAACCATAATACCCCTATGAATTCGTTCATAATCTGTAACGGATTCGAAAGTAATTGATGGATTAGGATGTTAGGGTTTATAATAGGATTTGGGGATTTTTCATTTGATTGTTCGTCTTTCTTCAATACTTGAAGCCATCGACGCTTTCATCCTTCAATCGCGTCCATGGTGGTGGGTTTAGGGAGGAGGTGGTGTTTGGTTGATGGTGACGGTGGAGGTCAGGAGGGGAACAAGTTGGGCTTTAAGGTTTTTTTCTGTAAATTTTGTTGCAGGTTGGGGATCTGCAGCGGTGGTGGTTGTGTTAGACGGTGGTGGAAGTGGTGTTTGTCAAGTGGTGCTGGTAGTAGTGGTTGTGTTGGCTGGGTTTTTACAGAGAGGCGCAGGAGTGGTGTTGGTGGTGGTTGAGTTTTAGAGAGAGAGAGAGAAAGATAGAGGCGGAGGAGTGGTGTTGGTGGTGGTTGGGTTTTAGAGAGAGAGAAAGAGGCGGAGGAATGGTGTTGGTGGTGGTTGTGTTGGAGGTTTTCTTATCTAGAGGTTGAAGATGAGTGTGGAGGTGGGTCCCACTTATTAAAAAAATATTAAAAATAAATGGGTAGGCAAAAAGTCAAAAATGCCCCCAGAGTTAACGAGATAAGTTAACTGGGTTAGTGTCAGGGACGAATGTGACAAAAAAATGTAAAGCCTACGGACCCAGATTTAAAAGGTTTGGGTTTTGGACTGAAGTGACAAAAGTGACCAAACCTCAGGGACGATTTTGGCTATTAACTCATTATTTTAATTAGGAGATAGAAGATTTAGGGGTGAAGTAGTGATTGTTAGTGTAATTTGATAGATGGGATTTGGTGGATGGGATAAGAATGCTCTAATACATTCAAGACTAGAACATTTTGCTTTTGTTTTTTTTTTTGGAGGGGGGGGGGATCCAAATATCTTTGTGCATTTGGTGGCTGTCAGAAAGCAGTTTATGATTCAGGTGATTCCGCAAGCTGAACTTGCGGAATAGGGTGATGTGGACGCTGGGTTGGTGATGTTGGACTGTGACTAGGATCAAGGGACGGTGACTAGGACAAACCCGCAACCTTAGGTTGCGGAATTCTAACAAAAAAGTAAACCCGCAAATTGAGCTTGTGGAATTGTGTGGAGGTTCTCGGTTGAGGGTGTTTGGTGGACGTCGTTGGTGGTGGTTGCAGCTGGGCTCGGCCGATGGTGGCTGTTGTGTTGGAGTGGCGGTCGGTTCACCGGTGGTGGTACGACAGTGGGTGTCAGGCAAGGAAGACGACAAATTATGGTTGGGTTGGTCCGACACTGGCAATTTAATCCCAGTCAGCTCAAAGGTTTTGAAAAGTTTATAATTATTAGTTTCAAAAAACGGTTCCGAGAGAGAAGAAAAATAGAGTGTTACCAAAAACACGATTTAGTGAATCTTAGACCAACAATTTGTATTTGATAATGGTATATGAGTAAGGGATAGTGATTAAGACCGTTTATTCGACGATTCGTGTTTTAACGTGTGGATTTTTTAAGTCGCCAGAAACTTTAAGCTATAAGCCTGGCTCTCTGTATATCATGCCACCTCGATACCCCATGCAGAACTTAAGTATTGTTCGTCACAGTACTATTATTACACTGGCACTTGATCTAGTCTACAATACCAAAAAAAAAAAGAATCTATTTTAAACAAACTCTGTTTGCAATAAAATTTATAAAATCAACCGCATAAATCAATTTAATAATAAAAATGAAATAATGTTTAAAAAGAAAACCTACTATTTAACTAGCTATATATATAATATATAATAATATAATGGAAAATGAAGAACAATATTTTTAGGGTTTTGGGTTTCATACACTTCGTGACGTCACATTCTGAGGGTGTGATATCATATTATGGGTATGTGATAGCCTTCTATTGGTGTGTGACGTGGATCAGGATGTATGAATCTTAAAGAGTAAAGTGCACGGATGGTCCCTGTGGTTTGTCCAAATTTAAACTCTGCTCCTCAGCGTTTCGAAATTACACGTATGGGATCTGTGGTTTGTATTTTGTTTCATTGATGGTCCCTGACTTGGATGGAGGTTAAGTTTTTCAGTTAAGTCAATGTGAAATTACTAAATTACCCCTCTTTAAGAAAAAAAACCCTCTTTTACATCTCCTTCTCTTCTCAACCCCCACCACAATACCACACCTATCTACCACAACCATCACCACTACCATCACTCTCTACACTCTCCCTCTCACTCGGCTCTCTCCCTTTTGCTCTGAATCACGAACAGTCGGCACCACCACCATTCTCGGTGGTGGCGGCGCTGTATAAAGAGGACAGAACGAGGCAGGTGGTGGTTTGTTTAGGTCGGGTTTGGCATTGGAGGTGAATGAGGGTAGTGGTAGGTGTTGAATGGTGAGGGTTTAGGCTCCGATATGTGGTTATGGAGACGTTTTCGTGGTGGTTTACCCTGGAAGGGTGTTGGTGTGTATGGTGCCGTGGATGTTGGGGGTTGTGGGTTTGGTGGCTCGAAGTAGATGACGTCGATGGTGGAGCTGGTCTTGACGGCGACGGTGACAGAAGTGGTTGTGACGGCCGGCCACCACCGGGGATGGTGGTGGCGGCGCTGTGTGGTCTGGGGTTTGGGTCTGGTTTAGGTTCTTGGTGGTGACCGGTTATGTGGTCTGGGGTTTGGGTTTCTGTTTGTTTGGGGTTCACGAGAAGGTGGGTTAGTCTGTTTGTTTGTTTGTTTGGGGTTTGGGTTTCTGTCTCACGAGAGGAGGTGGTGGTGGTGGTGGTGGTTGGAGGAGGAGGAGGGGGTGATGTTGGTTGTTTGAGGAGGAGGAGGTGGTGGTGCTGGTCGTATATATATAAAAGATTAAACTGCTCGGATGGTCCCTATGGGTATTTTGGTCATTTTACATGACTTAATTGATAAAATTTAACGACGTTAGCTGGTAGGGACCAAAATGTTATAAAATGTCAACGTTGGGGACCATTGAAAATATATGAGGGCATACGTAAAATTTGAGCAAAACTTTACTCAATCTTAAATAGAGGGTGTATGATTTCTAAATACCTATTTTTAAAGAAAACAATATCTTGAAATTCTCAAAGCCTTGATGGAAGCTATCTTATGAATCACCAAACACCAAAGTTGATGGATAGAACAAATTTTAGTTATATTTAATGATTAAGTTTCTCCAATTTAGTGGCTCAAAGTAGGCTAGGTTGGAGTTGATGCATAATTTGACTTCTATATCACAAAGTTATGCAAATTGCATTTTTTATAATTTTTGTAGAAGTTATATTTGAATTTAATATATGTTGGGAAAAGACAAAGCAAAGATCAAACACATTGTTGTGTTAAAATATAAAACTAAGGTACAAAGAGAACTTCCTTGGCATTTGTCGAATCTAGTGTACTTGCTTAGTTGTCGATTGTTTTTGTTTTGTTTACCCTTGATTGTTTCATGATTGTGTTTTGTTCAACTTATTTTGTAACATATATGCTTTTATGTATTTTTTTCATTAAATACAAATGTTTTATTGTTACAATAGTATAGAATAATTTGTAGTTTATTTGTTAGAATCATCTTCTTCTAGCTTATGCCTCATTAAGCCTAACATGTAATAAAATCTACGTAAGACACCAACGGATATCTACTTGCTTTAACGAAGTAACATAATTGTTGAACCGGGTCAAAACACTAGACTCTATTCACATCCCAATTATGATAAAACATGGTGTGCTAATACCTCTTGTTAGGGTTATACTTCTAGCTTGTGCTTCACCAAGCACTTTAAAAAAAAAAACAAAAAACAAGGTAATAAAAGGAATAACTCACCAGCTTACATGTTAGCGTTGGAATTCTTATTCTACAGTCTAGTCTTTAATTTAATAACAACTCTTAACATGTGGTATCGCATTCTGGGGAGGGTGAGATGTAGGCAAGCCTTACCTTTACCCCTAGGGAATAGAGAGGCTGCTTCCAGGGAGACCCTCTGCTCAAGACATACAACGGAAAAAAAGGAGAATATATGTATACCCACAACTACTCATAACAATCACAGCAGTAAAAACAATGCATTGACATCAATAGGCAACTATGCTACCATAAACAACCTATAAACAAACCAGAATGGAATACAAAACATATGTAGAAGCCGCATACGTAAAAGCAAAAGTAAGACTCTACCCCACTCCTAAACAGCATTTTCCCATGTCCTAATAGTCCTTCACCTTAATCCTATGTCTCCATAACCCCTATCGTGGGCCATGTCCTCAGAGAGGTGTAACTCCGTAAATCCTGTCTAGCCCGCTCCTCCCAGGTCAATTTTGGTCTGCCTCTACTCCTTCTGCCTTCCACAGTGAGACCTTCCACCACTCTAACTGGCTCAGCTAACTGTCTCCTCTTCACATGCCCAAACCATCTCAACCTCCCCTCTTTTATCTTATCCGAGATACTAGCTACCCCCAATCTATCCCTGAAAACCTCATTTCTTATCCTGTCTAACCGTGTGTGCCCACACATCCACCTCAACATCCTCATCTCCGCTACCTCCATCTTCCGTGCTTGCATTTCTTGACTGCCCAACAGTCAGAACCAAAATAGCTTGAATATATGATTTAAATGAATATGAAGCTGATTTAAATACCTGAACCCAAGCTAGAGTTTTATATTGAGTTTGATAGGCTTACAAACCATTTTTTTTCAACGACAACGAATCAACTGGTTGAGTAAACGCATCAACTCTGTTGTTCACACGGAGACCCGGGTTCAAGACCGGAGTACATCCATCTCGGGTAGTATTATCGACCCTTCAATCCACAATTAAACATGAAAATCATTAGGCTAAAGTCAAACACAAAGCACGTCCCATAAAAGACCACACACCTAGAGGCTTGTGTAAAACCCCCTAGCCTCACTCTATTTCTGCACCTTGAGTCTTCAAAGAAGAAAACAAGTCCTATTATACAAACTAGGTGAAATTCTGTGTGAAAAGACGGGAAGTCTATATATATATATTTTTTTAAGACAATTACTCCCCAAAATATAGAAAACATAAACAGACCCAATGCTTTGGAAATAATCATTAATCGAGCTTGAGCTTAAATATAAAACTTGAAACGAGGCTAATTCATGCTTAAACGAGTTTAGAAGATCTTAACTCTTCTCAGTTGAGCTCATCTAAGTCCCGTTGGTAATAACGTATATAGCCACACCTAATCAAAAGATAGGCAGTGTTTTGAAACTCAGACCGGGAACTATGGGTCGAACCGAACGGCTGAGCCGGATTTTTAAGGCGTAACCGGATTTTTTATAATATATTTTCAAAATTTACGCTTTTAATTTTACTACAGCATCCGGTTTGACCGGTTGGATTGAAAAAAAGATCTTTTTGATGTTCGATCTGGGTTTGAAAATATTGAAGATAGGGTAAGAAACTCTTGAATATTCGAAACCCATAAAAGTGCATTGCCTAACAATACCATAACACAAAAACATGATACACATTGCATGAGTAAAGTGGTCCAATAATTATCCAAACATTATTAAATTGTTGAGGATCATTGCTGACCAAAATATAATACACCTAATTCTGGTGTATATAAATAATTGAAAACCCCAATTAAAATCGCAGTAAATCTAACAAAATAATGAAGGGGTTAAATTAAGGTGTTTATTGTCCATAATCTTTAAGTAGATGTTAAAATTATTGAGCCCGCTTTTTCTTTCTTGCTTTTTTTTAAGAAGATGAATATATTTAAAAAAAAAACTAGCATGCTAGAAACCAAAATGATTAAAATACCTAACGATGTAGGGAAAAAATCAAAGAGAACATTACACTGGAAGATTACATGATCGTATATGCAAGTATGCAACCCATATCAATTTTGACCTTTTATTACCTATAAGAAACCCAAAAGCTTCTACTTCTGCACATACAGTTGAAGATGGACAAAGGTTTATCATTGAAAATCTTTTGGCGTTTATTTTTCTTTTTCCAAAAACGCCAACATGCTATCATAAGGACCACATTAACTAACTTTTTTTTGAGACTGTACAAGTGTCTAAAGTTGTGACACCAATTGGCAGTCAACCACTGGAAGATTACATATATGATCGTATATGCAACCCATATCAATTTGCCGAAGTCGCAAGTCAAGGATAAATGATCGCAGGTCTTTGTTACCTTCTCACATGTTGGGCATATATCTTATTCATGTTAATGATATAACGTTTTTGAAGGCCATCAAGTGTTGGAATTCTGTTTAGAAGAACCCTGTAAAGCGTACAAATGATTACATATATTACACATAGGGGCTGTTTGGTAGTCTCTGAATTGTCAGAGGCTACATCTGAATGGTTTATAGTCTCTTAATGGTTAATGTAATCTTAAGTATAAATGGTTACATCCAGTGGCGAAGCTTGGTTTGCAAAACGGTGGGGGCCGGACTCAATTTTTTTCGATCGGTAGTGGCAAATCGGTGGGGGCCGGACTCAACCTGGACTCAATTTACCTATGAAAATCGTAAATTTCTACCACTGCGCCAGAAAACAGGGGGGGCCAGGGCCACCCCTGGCCCTTCTTAACCTTCGTCCCTGGTTACATCTTAACCATTCAGACTTAAGGTTTATTAACTATTCAGAGATTATGAACCATTAAAAGGTAGCCTCTGAATGGTCATTAAGAGGCTACCAAACAACTCATAGTTTAACACGGAACTGTTGTATACACATAGTTATAATCAAAGTAAACCAAGTCTTAGTTTTCTCATCTTTTTGATTTTAAGCACTAAAATAAAGGCTCAAAAAAATATTTTTTACATTTTGCATAAAAAAATACGTATGCTTTCCAATCTAAATAAAAATGCGGGAGCCAAAGGCTTTCCGGTCCGTGGCATTCCATGTCTCTCCTCAAGGAAAAGATCCGGGTTCAAATATTACTGGCAGCGATTTTCTGCTAGAAAACAATTTAGAGGATTTACGAGCCGGTCGGTTTCCTTCTAGAACGGCTTGGCGCCATCCTCGAGTGTCGAACTAACAATGAACAGTTGTAATTACGTCTGAGGTATGGTATATAACTAAGCTATGAAGAGGCATGTCACTTAGTCCGAATACGCAACCGTTAAAAAAAGTGCGCGATACCAGAATACTTGAAACGGTCTAATAAACTTTATTAAGGTAAATCTTGATGAAGAAATTGATTTAAAAAACGAAAGAGATAAATAAATATGGAAAGGGGTCAGTTTTTTTTAAACGGATTTGGTGTAATTAGTATTGCACCACTACATAGCTACATATGCAAGGTACCTTACCCAAGTTTGAATTCATTCTAGAGGTGCATACTTCATATTTAACAGCTTGCATTTGATAATGATTGAACCGTGGATCCCTATAAGAGAAAAGCCCTAATGCAAAATCCGTTGTTCCTGGTTGTAAATATCTCCCACGTTAAAACTAAAAGAGAAAATTGCAGTTTTTGTCCCTGTGGTTTGCCTAAAATAACAGGTTCAACCCAGCCTTAACACCCTGAGTCCCTGTGGTTTGGTTTGCTAACACTTTACGTCCCTCAAACTAGCATCCGTCTCTCTGCCGTTACATCACCCTCACGTGCAGCTCACGTGAGGGGTAATATGGTCATTTCAACTCGAAAATGGAGGGCATTTTGGTCATTCATCTCTGAAAATTTGAACGTTATAATTTGAAGAAGCATTCTTCTTCTTCTTCTTCCCCAAATTCACTTCAAAATCCTAATTTGTAATCCCATGTTTTACTGCAATTCGAGATTTCCCACGTCCAATTGCAGGTCAAATTACCATCTACGAAATCAAATATGGAGTGATGTTCCTCCAATTTGCAGATTTGTGGCTGAAACATAGGAAACACAGGAAGTGAAAGAAGTGAAACTGGATTGATGTTCATGAATTGAAACTGTTGTCATTCATCATTGTAATAAATATGATGTTGTGTTCTTTCTGTTATACTTTGTTCTTATTTGGTTAGGTGTATGTGTTGTGTTCTTTCTGTTATACTTTGTTCTTATTTGGTTAATATAGGTGTATGCATTCAACATTGTAATGAATTTGAATTTCAATGAAATGAAAATGATTTTGTTAGTTAAACATTGCATACATTTCTTTCATAGCAACTTGTTACATCAGCATCATGTTTTGGATATTCATCACTTCCATTTGTTACATGTTTCACTTCCAGTGACGATCATCATCAGAGAATGAATCAGACCGACGCTCAACTTCATACGGGTTATGGTACCAGTCATCATCAGAGCTTGCATAATCCCAGGCTCTTTCCAAAACCTCAGGATCATAATCGTCGTATGGATTAGCTTCTTCCTCTTCCTTTTTCTTCTTTCCTTCATATTCATACAGGTCATGGTACCAGTCATCATCAGCAGCATCTTCTGGATTATGAATCAGTGGATCTTCATCATCAGCAGCATGTTTTGGTTGTTCATCAGCAACAGCATCTTCATGATCATGTTCATCATCAGCAGCATCTTGTGGTTGTTGATCTTGTGGTTGTTGATCTTGATCATGAACAACATCTTCTTCCTTTGGAGCTTGATCATTAGCAGTATGTTCATGTGAGTGTGTTTGGTTTTTAGTCTTTTCTTTTTTGTGTTTTTTGGATCCATCGTATTAATTGGATTGTATGGTCATTTGGTGCTTTTTTGTTCTCTATTTATAGTGAATATAACCGTTAAACAGGGCAATATGGCCGTTAGAAATGACAATCAATTGATGATCATACTGACCGTTATACAGGGCAATTTGCATACTTGACCCATTTGACTTAAATTACTCAAAGCGTTCATGAAACAAACTTATGATCATACTGATCCATTTGACTTAAATAAGTCAAACCATTCATGAAACTAAACCATGATCATTCAAGATGCACAAGTGACCCATTTGACAACCATATACAAACTGCATTGACTAACAAACTGCATTATGACCCTGTAATAAATTTGAATTGGAATTGACACACTGAAATGCATACACCTGCATTGACAACCATGAACAAAGTATAACAAAATATGAACAAGAAGTGACCCATGAGTGATTCACTAACATCATGACCCTGCACTACCTTAACCATGACTGATTTCACTAACATAATGTTCATTAACCTTGACCCATTTGACATCATGACCCTGCACAACCTTAACCATGACTGCATTGACATGTTCATTAACCTTGACCCATTTGACAAACTGCATTGACTAACAAACTGCATTGACTGATTCACTAACATCATGACCCTGCACAAACCATTAACATAAGCTGCACATACCCTGACCCTGACCCATTAACAACCTGCTCAAACCAAAATACCCTGACCCATTCAACCTGCACAAAATGACCAACATACCCTGACCCATTAACCTCCTCAAACCAAAATACCCTGACCCATTCAACCTGCACAAAATGACCACATACCCTGACCCATTAACAACCTGCACAAACCATCATCCATTAAACATCATCCATAACATTAAACAAACTGACCCATTAACATTCATTCATCCAAACCTATGATCAAACTGACCCATTAACAATGAATGATCGAACATCATCAATAACTGCATTTGACATGTTCACTAACCATATGACTCATTCACAATAATATTAACATACATTCATCCACAATAACAATAACATTAACATTCATTCATCCATTATATCATTTCATTACCAAAATATTCATTACATAATATTCATTCTTCATCTACATCAAAACATGACTTTTAATGAGTTTGATTACAAAAAACATCAACCAAACCCTAGACCTTAAACCATCACTGCACAACCACCAAAAAACATCCAAAATCATAACAAACCCTAGACCTGCACATACCCTACACCTTCACATACCCTAGACCTACTTCATAAGATAATACATCACACAAAACATCAGAACAAACCCTAGAGCGACTTTCAGCATCTTGTTTTCAATCTGTGTTTTCTGCAACACTCGATCAACTTCTGATTTCATGGCACACATTCTTCTCACATTGTCTTCATGGTTTCGTATGGTGGCCAACAGAGCAGGTATCAACACAATCGGGTTTATACAAGTAGGGGGTCCATCCAGTCAACGAAACCACAACCTGCAGTGCAACGATGGTACCTACGTCCTGGATTCTCATTCGTCCATGAAATTCTGAGGTCTGTTGTTGCTCCACACCTGCACATCACCATTGTTGTTTGGATTGAAGGTTTTGAGAATGATTGTTTGATGAAGAAGATTGAAGGTGAAGTTAGGGTTGATGATTATGGGGTTAAATAGCGAGGGAAAGTTAATTACACAGATATTTTCGTTTTATATATATATATATATATATTTTAATCTACAGGTGAAATGACCAAAATGCCATTTTCGATTTGAAATGACCATATTACCCCTCACGTGAGCTGCACGTGAGGGTGATGTAACGGCAGAGAGACGGACGTTAGCTTGAGGGACGTGAAGTGTTAGCAAACCAAACCAAACCACAGGGACTCAGGGTGTTAAGGCTGGGTTGAACCTGTTAGTTTAGGCAAACCACAGGGACGAAAACTGCAATTTTCTCAAACTAAAAAAAACTATAAGTTAATAACTTCAAGATTAGGGTCGATCTATCCCATACAACTTACAAAGACCTCCTTTTTATTAATAATATAACCATTTTCATCCTCTGCATTTGCCTTGAGGCAAAATAAAAAAGTACCAATCGAATCGAAAACCGTCTACACGACTAATTTGGTTAAGTACATAAACTTTCCTCATTTGAGCCAGTTTGTTTTTGTGTTGCCTGATTGGACAAGTCGTAATCTAATTTTTAAAACTTTTGTCAGTAATGTATCGATTTAACGATTGATCGAACCAGTAATAAAAGAAACTTGATTAATATCATTACTTAAAAATGTAACATTATCAGGGTGAGGTGATGAAACCATAAGGATTTGATTATTTGAAGCTCCATTGACTTTCTAGATCAATGCTGGTTAATTTTTTATTCATGTATCATCGTCTTATGACTCTATTGTATTTTACCATTTTATTATGTGTTGTAGTTTATTATGTAGCCTTACGTCTTAACTAGTTATCATTGTTTTTACATGTCCGCAATGTGTGTTATTTGTCGCTATTATGCGAATTTAGACTCTATGTTTTCCGGATGTGCGTTCTTGAGTAAATATGTATATTATTTCAATTTATGGTTGATATGCTTTAGAGCAAGGATCTACTAGAAGCAGTCTTTATCTAAATACTAGAGCTAAAAGTTGCCAACATAAGCTCCATTGATTTTGTAGGTCTAAGGCTGGTTTGATTTCTATTCGCATGATCATCGTCTTATGACTCTTATTATTATTATCATTTATTATGTTCTTGTAGTTTATTGGGGTTTGTTATGCAGCCTTACTTACTGCCGGCCTTAGCTTGTTACATTGTTTTAATGTCCACAATGTGTTATTTGTCTATGTAATGGGGGAAGGGATGCTCCACTGAAAATTTTTTCACTTCACTGATTCACTTCACTGAAACACTGTTTTTTAGGCAGCACTCCACTGATTCTTTATCCAACAATCAATTATTTTC